>JANPXK010000985.1:0-200000 GCA_024704745.1 Rosa lucieae
GTGTAAATAAAATTTCCTAAAAAAAAAAAAAAGGAACCAGATTGCTCAGATGATGAAAGGAGGTAGCGAACATGTGGGGTTGGGAATATAGGATAAGATAGCAAGAGAATCAAATCTTTGTTTTCTCCTCAACCTTCATTTTCGATCTGGCAAATTTCTCTAAACCTTCTGTAAGGTTATCTTGCAACTCTTCCTCAATTTGTTTCTTTTCATTTCCTATGAGACCAAGTAGTGAGAGGGTGAAGTTTGCTAAGAAAGAACTGATCTCTAAGTTTTGTTTCAAGCTTACATCATGCATAGTTGAATTCTATTCCATTCCTCTTAAGACTGCAATCCATAAGTTTTTGTTAGACTTTCCACTTGTTCTTGTGTTGATTTTTTAGTGTTTAATTCATAATAGGAATGGTGAACCTGTATATTGTCATGACTTGGATTTTTGTATTAATTCCGTGTATAGTGCATGAAATTAATAAAAGTTCCATTTGGTACAAATTACGGTTTTGTGGGTGGGTTCTTTGATTAATCGAAAAATAGAAATCATTTCGGACAATTATCTACTCGAAATGCTTCGATTCAAAGGTTGACTTTTTATACATTAGGATTATGTGAAAACTTCCTTCACGAAAGTCGTTGAGCGCGGCGATACTAGTTCGTGGATATGCGGAACGCGACAATCGGAGTTCGTATGAAGAAGTTATGGCCGTCGGAAAGAGTTTTCATTTTTGTATAAAGCCCAAAATTTCACAAAAATTCTAAAAAAGCTCAGATTTCCAAATTTGGAAACCGAGCTCTCTCTCTCTCTCTCTCCTCGATCCGGAAATCACCTCCTCCCTTTGTTCGGCTATTCTCCGCCGTCCAGCCACAGTTAGCCGCTCCACCAGTCCTATACGCTTCGCCTCTCCTCCCTCTCCAAGTCTGTGGCAACATTGTTGCTCAATTCGTGCTGTGGAAGGTGCAGCAAGGCTAAGAAACTCCGTGGCGACGCTGTGTCGGGGGCTCGTTGGAACTCATGATTCCAGCCACCTTAGGCAACAATTCTTGAGGGCTTTTGGAGCCCAAAGGACGTAGATACTTCCCTCCGAGTGGCTTGTAATGATTTAAAGTGTGGAGATCGAATTTTGGAATTGAAATTTCTAGGGTTTCAATCGGCCCTCTTCCTTTCAAGGTAAATTCCGACCAATTGGCTTACAATCTGACTTCAGTGTAGTTGTGCATGTTGTGGGGAAGATTTTGGCATAGGTTTTGTGACCCAATTTTGGCGGTTGTCAGCGGCGCGTGGACCCCACACTCAGCCACTACCTACGGCGCGTACGACCGGATTTTTGGGTTCTGTTTTCATGATTTTCACCTGCTTGTCGATATATCATGGGGTCATATTGTGATAAACTGAAGCATGCTAGATTTACGTGATTTAGGTTTTCTAGGTTTGCGATCCGTGAGAATCCGATCGTTGGATAGTCTTTTAATTTTGAGAAATTGATCCCAGAAGTGTTCGGAAGGCCTTGTGAGGTCTAGGAGGAATTTTTGTCTCGATTAACGAAATCTTCGGTTTTGGGTTCAAATGCTCGGTTCGAACCGTAACCGCTTTCGTTTTAATCATGTACTAAGTTGAGACCTTATTTTAATTAGGTGATTGACAGAGAGTGTTCTATACATTATCTCGGCTATAAGAGAAGACACAGCGGGATTTAGAGGTGACTAAATATCAGGTGGTTCATTTATGAACCGAGTTACATTATTGTTTGGTTTAATCGCTAAATTGTGAAATTGTTTTCTGGAAATAAAGATTTGTTTTAAATTATATGAACTTGATCGGCTACGGTTCATAGGTAAGTAAAATGAGATTTTAAGTATAAAAATGATTTTCTCGAGTTTTGCGATTGTGGACTATAGTTGGTATTAGTGGCATTCCTGAGTGAATGACTATGTGTGTGTGTGTGTATTTACGTGGAATATATACATTGATGGCGTGGCATTGTGTTATCTGTAATAAATTGTGATTTTATTCGGGTTACTTTTGTGAGCATTTTCTCTTTGTGGGAATACAATATATCATGTAATTGTTGATTTTATTGTGTTGAAAGAGTATTTGAGGTTTGGGGTAACATTTTGAGTTCATGTGGAACTTTTTGAATATTTTCGGATCTACGGATCTGGTGTCACAGTAGTGACAGAGGCAAATATATAGGGACATCACGCCTTTGGCCGAGTGAGTAGCTACAATAAGTTAGAGCTCTAGGCTGTCTGCCATTGTATGTCATGGGAGGTAACATGTGGTTACTTGTGACTCATGAATACACGTTTTTAAAAGAGAGTTTTTTATTGTCCGAGGAGGGACTTGATTTTCATATTATGAGTGAGTTGAAATAAGATGATTTTATCACTTTAGTGATGTATATTACTCATAAGGGGTAAGGATGTCGAGTTTTGAAAATGAGTCATTTTGTGAAATCGTTTATTTGTAGTTGAAGGGTGATTTCTTGGCTTTAGCGTGAGTTGTTTGATTGATTTATTTATTTTCCTTTTTCATTTCTTTTTGTTTGATTTCAATGTAATCTCCTGAACTAAATTATACACAGGGATTACTATGGTTTTAGATTGTATGCTTCTGGTAATTTCCTGAACTAATTTTCTATGTAGAGATTACTGGTTTTATTTAGTGTAATTTGTGAGTGTTGTTGTGGTTGAAACTCGTAGTGAGTTGATAAATGTTCCTTGTCGAAATGAAAGAAAAGTGATTTATTGGTTTTGTAGCTGAGGTTTCAAATGTTTTGGTTTGTCACAGTGGTGACTTGTGTTTCCCTTAAAATTAAAGGATATCGATTTCGAAAATATCATTGTGTTGATTTGTTTTCTTGAGTCGAAAATGTGAGTTTGTGGTTGTTGGAGTTTACTCACACGAGCTTGCAAAAGCTTATCGGGTTTGTTGTTTCAAACCGGTCCACTATTCCATGGTGTAGGGGTTATTGTGCAGGTTAGAGTAACAATCATTGAAGTAGAGTTTTTGCTGCTGTCGTAGCTGGACGTGGAAGTGTACATTTGGTTTTGTCTTCTGCTGTGTAGTAGTGTGTTTACTTATTGAATTGTCGTTCAGTTTAATTTGTAAACTCTCTTTAATGTAATACATGACTCTAAAAAATGAGTCCGTATTGACGTTTGTGAGCTTAGTTTGTTTTATTGTTTAGTTTCAATGAAAAATTTTCTAAGTGTTTTCTTGTGCTCGTTAAGTTATTGTGTTTTGGATTCGAATTTCTTTGTTCGAAATTCGAGGCGTGACATGTATCGTCGTGGGGCTAAAATAGAAACTTATGTGTTGATTACACGTGTTTTCATGCTTATAATTACATTGTAAACACATGAATTAAACTAATTATTATGTCAATTAATATATAATTAATTTATTTTTATTTATTTTGTAGAAAATAAGCGGAGTTGCGGAAATGAGAAAAAATAGTGTGAATTGAAGCAAAATGAGTTTTCTACAAAAAGACGAGAGTCAAGCTCGAGTTAATACATTAAAAGGGGCAAATCTTGATCACTCGTAAGTAAATGAGAAACAATGGAAATGGGGTAGCAAATTAAATCTTATTGGAGATAATTGCAGCTTAACAATTAATTAAACCAAATTTGGTTTAAATTAAAGAAAAACGGAAGTGCATGTGTGGCTTAATTATAAGCTAATTGAATAGCTCATCATTTTTGGGCTGTTCTTTATACCCACGTACCAGCAGCCTTTTCCAATTTTATCCACTTTTCCTTTCTTTCCCAGCCATCACTGTGAGCCAAGTCAGCCAACCATTTGTGGTCCATCACCTCAGCCCTGCCCATGGTTTAATTAAGGACAAAATATTGTTTACTCCCTATACTTATGGGGCCTCGACTTTTCAGTCCCTGACGTTTGAATTTCACCTAAAAAGTCCATGTTGGAAGGGCATGGACTTTTTAGGGTCAATAAGGGTAAAATAGTCATTTTACTGTTGAAATAGTGCCATGTCAGCAAGATAACAGATTTTTTAACGGAAAATTGACGGCAGGGACTTTTTAGATGAAATTGGAAAGTTCAGGGACTTTTTAGGTGAAATTGAAACGTCAGGGACTGAAACGTCGAGACCCTATAAGTATAGAGAGTAAACAGTATTTTGTCCTTTAATTAACCTTAATTCTCTCACGTACAAACGGAACACATCAGTCACACATCTATATGCGATCACCATTCAGCCTTTCCTGGGAGAGACCTCGCAGCCACACAAAAAGCTTGGGGTCGTTAATCAACATCTTAATGGGCCACCACTTACCACTCACAGGCATGTTAGGAGAAATTGACATTTCAAAAAATCATTAAGCACATCAACTTGGACTTAATCTAACCGTTGATACGACAATATTTACATTGATGATAAACTTTACTCTCCACTAAATCATCTTATTCAACGACCCCAAAATGTAATTAAGAAGTCTACATGCATGCATGAATACGCAGTTCATTGTCTCAATGACTTGGGCATCAATTAAAAATTTAATACTAGGTCATTAATTTCCTCCAATGGAGGATCTGCCCCCTCCCAAAGCCAATTCAATTGGCGGAGATCTTTTCCCCCACGTAGTTATATAAACAAGCACTAGCTAGGTGAGTAATCTAAATTAAACCTGTAACACAAGTTTAGAATATAACAATGAGCTTTCCGTGAGTCAAACTCACGACCTCCTATTTATAAACGGAAATGGTCTAATACCACTAGACCAAATGGTGTTAGGCCTTAAGTCTAGAAATTAAATAGTTTTTTTATTTTTTATTTTTTTAGAAATTCTTTTTCTTATAACCCTTTTTTTTTTTTTGTAAAAAATTTACACATAATCACCTTTAGAGATTTTGTTTTATTTTCACTTTTATCCTACCCCACCCATTCTCATATATTTGTATGTTCGAACTCATAATCTCTACAGAATTAGGTTTACAAATAATCAACGTCTTAAAGAGCCACAACTCACGACTCACACGCGTTTAAAAGAAATTGACATTTTAAGAATCATCAACAAACACAGCGCGCCAACTTGGACTTAGCTGATATGACAATGTTTGCATTGATGATAAACTTTACTCTCCACAAAATTTCAGCCAAATATCTATTAAATAAACGGATTAACGGTTCGGATCATTAACGGATCAAAATTTTCAATCAAAACCAGTCTAATAGCCACGGATCTAGAGCGGGTATGAGTCAAAATCCGGTCAATTTACAGGTCTACTTGCAAGAGTGGTTAGTGGTAGACAATCCAAACCCTAACTTCATCCATTATATTACTAGTTGAGTTTATAGTGGTTTAGTTTACATTTGAACATTTGTTTTAATTTAGTTCACCACTTTATCCAACAAACAAATTCAATACCACTGCAATGCACAAACTCACCATGAGCCTAGATTTCCTTGTGGATTTAGGTTTGTGATTGTACATTTGCATATTCTACCTATCCATAGGTTAAGACTCTAGTTAGTGAAAGGAATCCAATCCTTTCTTAAATCCCTATACTATTACTTGTACCCCTTATACTTGAGGGTGGCTATCTGGCTAACAACATTAAGTGCCAAAATAAAAAGGAAGTTGAATGAAAGAATAAATCCAAATAAAGCTGCTACTCTAATCCAATACCAACGTGCTTCAGGGAACACTCCTCGAGACTTCCTAAAGGTTTTATTGAGTTGGTAGGAATCTGTAAAAGGATACATATCCTTTGGATCACAGAAATAAATTTGTTTACCATCAAAGTATATCAGTTAACCAAAAAGAAAATTAATAATAAGACATTAATTGCAAGTAAGATTCACCTCGTGATAAGATGAACCCAGAAGACACTCACCTAATTCATTAACATACACCAAAATCCAGAAGACGTAATTCCAACTTAACCAGGTGCATTCCCCTCCTTCAAATAGTTGGTAGTGGAGGTGGACAATTATGAATAACATGCAAAGCGTCTATCACCTAAACCCCAACTCAATGACATAACAAATTTCACAGTGATTTTTGAAGAATTTGTTGGAAAAATTCAACAAATACCTCTAACAACAGTGAAAAAGATGGGCTCATCAGATCCAAGAAGGCTGCAATCTGCCTCGCTCCGACGAAGACCAGCTGGCCTAGAAGCGGATACCGAGGCCGTTTCCTTTCGCTTTCCCTCTCTCTCTCTCTTCTCATGTGAAGCAAAGAAGAACAGAGAGTGTCCTGCTTAACCTTTCCCATCCTCTCTCATTCTTTCTATTCCTATAGATAAAAGAACCAGTTGTCTTTCTGCAGACCGAACAAGCAGAAGCAAGCCAAGCATGCAGCAGTGCAGACTGCAATCACCTGTAGGGTAACAATGTAAAAATACAAAAATTGGAGGGCCAAAATAGTCAGCAAATTGTTACTAAGGGAGGTACTCTTCCTAAGATACCAAAAACCTTGTTTTAGTATATATAGAATTAGGCATGAAGAAAAAATACATAAGCAACAACATTGTTGTAATAGAGTTTTAACAACTAAAAACCTAAAACGCGCCTCCAAGCGCTTGGAGCCTGTTGGCTAGTTTTCTTCTCCATCCGGCAGCACGTCCTAGCGACTTGGTCGTCGAATGATACATGTAGTTTAAGCACCTCTCTTGGCTGCTTGGTGGGTTGTTGGTGGGATGTTGGGTCTGGAATCCGGGTTAAAAATGGGGAAATGAGGTTCTGATGGCCAGAAGTGAGGTAAGGATCTATGGTGGCTATCGCAATTAAGAGGAGGGTGTGGCGGCGTTCACTGCCACGTAGTGCTAAGGCTCAATGGAATAGCAAGCCGCGTGGTGAAGAGAAGATGGGATCAGAGATCGTTCTGCCATGGGGAGATCGATCTGATCTGTGTCGATCCTTGGTGGCAAACCCCTAGTAGATCTGGTATCTCAGGTCTAGCAAGCAGCAAGGCATCAACAATGGGGCTGCGACAACGGTGAAGGCTAGATGGGCTGATGGGGGTGGTGGTGCGACGGTGGGGATGCGACAGGAGCTTTTCTGGGATTGGTGGGCCTTTCCCATATTCTTGGACGAATCTTGGGCCTGGGTCCTGGTGTTGGGCCCAACCTGGACTGTGTTGCTTTTAGTTTTCAACTATTTTGTTTTTGTAGTTGTAATTTACTTTATGCTTTCAATAAGTCCTGACCACTTTTTAGTCTGGAGATGTGGCCTTTGTCCCATCCTACACACTTTGTGTGCCATCTCTGCTCTAAGTAGGAGGTGAGTTTCTTGCTTTGTCAAATAGTCGCAACCTCCTAATGGTAAAATGAAACTCAGTATCATTGGGTTATTTTTTTGGTGGCAGCATACTAGGAAAGCTAATAGTATTAGTAACTCATGGCTCAGCGTGAGCATTGTCTTTCTGCTTTGGCACCACAATTATAAAGCAAATGGAATATCCTGTAGAGCACTCTTTGCCAAAAGGTGCATGTTAGAATTCATATTCTTAGGTGAGACGCCTGATATTATCTCAGGTGGTTATTTTGATGCTTCTTGTAATATGGGGTTAAGGCACCATGTCCCCCATGTATTCTATGATTTCATTAATGGACAAGGTGTAACATCCCGTATCTTCACTTACCCGTTTACTAGTCATTTGGACGGTAAACGGCCTTTATTTCCACTTTTACTGTCGTTTAAGTACTTTTAGTGGCCCTAAAAGTTGACTTTTTGATCGAGCCAAAATTTGAGAAAACTTCCTTCATGAAAGTTGTAGAGGACGTTAAATCGAGCGCGTGCATATGTGGTACGCTAAAATCGGAGTTCGTACGCGAAAGTTATAAGCGAAAGATTAAAGTTACTGTTCATGGTTACTGTTTACGGTAACTTTCTATAAATAGCAGAGTTACTGTGGTAGATTTCCATTTTCGGAAATCTACCGAATTTTCTCTCTCCTCTTTCCCGATTTTCCTTCCTCTTCTGCCGTTTTCTTCCACCGGCGAATTCTTCCGTTTCCGGCCACCCCATGACCGAATCCAAGCATCGGCAAGCTCGCCTCCTCCTCCTTGTCATGCCTGGGGTGGTGTTTTGCGGTGGCTCGGTGGCCATCGGAGGTGGTGGCCGCCGGCGCATGGGACTCACGCGCAGCCACTGTGGGTGGCGCGTGGAGGTGTGTTGGGCTGAGTTTTAATTCCATTTTTTAGACCATTAAATCCTATAAATATCGTAGAGCTTGTATATGAAATTTGGTGAATTTTGGAGAAGCTTGGAATTAATTATGAATTTTTGAAGTTTAGGGTTTTGATTATCGAATTACGAGAATCCGATCATCGGATATCTCTCGGTTCTGCCTTGGAACCTTTAAATTAACGAATTGGTATTAGTGGTATTTTGGGTTGCCTCCGAGGAGAAGTGGAGATGTAATTATGAGGAATTGGTTTTAGGAATCGTATTAAATTGTTGAATAATTATTCACGGAATATAATCATGTACAGGATGTCGTACCGAGCTCTAGCTCGATAAAGGAACTCGTATATGTGATCGTCGGAATAGTACTGTGAGTGGACTTTTGTTTTAAATAATGATGCATGCATTTATTTTCTTGAATTAATGCTTTATTTATTTATCATATTACTTTCGAGCATATTATTTGTTCCGGAATTTCAGTTTGGTTTATCTCATGGATTTGCTTTCAATAATGATTTTCTGAGATGGATTATGATTTACCTCGGTCATGAATTTCGGATATTAATTTCCGTTATGCTCGGTTTCAAAATTATAATTTTTGCTGACTTTCGACGAATTATTTTCCGAGGTGATTCCGGAATTTCATATTTATTTTCATTCATCGATTTGAGATTTCTGAAAGATTTTTCGAAATGGGATTTCGATGGAATTATTTCTTGTTTATTTAATCGATCTTTGGTTTTGGCATTGGGAATGCCTTAGTAATAATTTCGGTTTGAGAATTATGACTATTTGAAGATTTTATGGCGTGCGGGGTCACGTCATTGGAATATGCTTATTTCTCTCCTATTTATTTTGGAATTTGAGGTTATCTTGGCGTGTGGGACACGTCATTGGAAATTCTTTTACGAGAGATGGGGAAGCCTTATGTATTTATGGATTTACTTGGTCTTCGGATTTTCCGTTGCCATACTTGGGTGACTATTATCATTGCTAGCTTTGATCTTCCGCCTTTGTGGCGAGGTGATGGGATCACCGAAGCCCTCCGCCTTTGTGGCGCTGATTTACTGTCTCTGTGACAGTAATTCTGAAGCCCAGTATCCTATCGCTGCACTTAGTGGCGTAAGGGTATATTACGGGAGTAATGGGAGTACTTTAGCCTGGGAGGCTCACTCGTATGGCTATCGCCTTCCCCTACTCACTTTACTACTTAAGCTAGCGGGGCTAGCTCGATTTTCGTTAAACCAGCGGGGCTGGTCTTATTTTCCTTGAGTATCAGAGTTCCAACTTTTTCTTTTAAATCATATGTGACTAGCGGGGCTAGTCGGTTTTCATGAGTGGAACTCCTCTTGTTTTTTTTTTTTTTCGTTAATCCTTGCATGCATCGGGATTTTTTTTTTTAAGAAATAAATGTGGGAAAGTATAAAATCCATTTGGTTTAAACTTGTTTATTTTTGTCCACTCACGCTAACGTTTTTATGTACTTTCCCCTGGGCCCTTCGGTTTCAAATGCCCAGTTTGCAGGCGAATTGGTTGAGGTCGGGCGTACACGGAGTTGAGGCATAGTCAACAGCATGGCTTTTACATCTGTCTTTGAATTAGGTTTCCTCTTATACCTTTCTGTTAGAATTGCTCTGACTACCTATGGGATTTATGCCATCCGAGTTGAGATATGTGTTTTGTGAATTGGAGTATGTTGTGATTTGGGGAGCAGGGTGGCTCCAGGAGCATAAGGATGAATTGATTGAGAAGTGTAAACGTTTTCTACAGGTTTGGGTAGCCAATTTTAGAGGAAGTTCTGCCAAATTTTTTGTAGAATTTCTTCTAAGGTGGGCCCCGCAGGGCCACCACGGATTTCAGGGTGAAATCTGGGTAGGGTCCTGTCACAAGGCGTGAGGGTAGCCGCACCAACCTTTTTTTTTTTTTTTTTTTTTTTTGGGAAAGTCCAAAAAAAAAAGAAGAAGAAGAGAAGAGTTTTAGCATGTTCCAATCAATCAAGATTCCAAGTTCAAATCCTCCACATTTTTTTTTCAGACAAAAAAAAATCCTCCACATTTTTTGTTTTTCTTTTGGTCTGATATATGGAATTAGTGGAATTTTTTAAGAAATCTATGGAATTTAAAGTTCTGGGTGTATTCAATATAGACTTTCAGCAATCCATGAAAGTCTTGGGGTATTCGATTAGGATTTTTAAAGACTTTATGAATTCTACCAAAATCTAGGGCTATTCAATTAGGACTTTTAAAAATGAATAAAAGGTCAGAGGTATTCAAAATTTCATTCATACTTATGGAATTAGAAAATCAAGGATAATCATGGACTTTGTAGTGTTAACTATACATACCAAATTCCAATAATTTTCTAGCCACCAGACCAAAGATTTGAAAAAATCTATCAAAGATTTTTTTATATTTTATTATTATTTTTTTAAAATCTATCAAAGTTTTCTCTATGCGTACAAAGAGGTTGGTTATCTATCATATCTCTTTCTTGTTTCTTTTTATCTTTTCTCTAATCTTTCATGATATCAATATTTTTTGATATACGCAGCATGCTCATTGTAGTTGTTGAATGTGAAATTTTTTTTTTGTTCAATTGTGATACTTGGAACCTTAATAGGAGTAATAGAAACAAAAAATGATAAATGAAACCCTATAAGACCCAAATATTACAGTCTACCCCTAAAACCTTTAATAGTGTTGCTATGAAATACTGAGTTTTGTCATATTAATTATTCTCATCGATTTGAATTTATATCATGGTTCAAGGAAAGCTTAAACAATTGAATTTCGATTGATTGATTATGGATCAATATTTTTATGATATATGTTAATAGGTGAAAACAAAATTGATGAGAATAATTAACCATAAACATCAAGTGATCTATATTGTATTTTTAAGTTGATTGAGAGATTAGAAGTGAAAACAAACTAGCTAGACAGAGTAATAGTCATTCATTTGAGTTAAGTTCTACTAAAAGATACTTGACCATTGAAGAGGTAACGAGTTATTATCTTGCTTTGCATTTGGACTGTATTGGTTGTGTTTTTTATTTTTTATTTTTATTTACTAGAAAATCTATAGAAGTCATTCATAATAAAGTTTATAGATTTTCAAGAATCAATAAAAGTCTTTTTCTAAAATCAATGATTTTAAGAAATCAATAGCAGTCTATCAACTCTTTAAAGAGTCTGTGGACTTTTTTAAAAATCTGTTATTTAAAAAAAATCTGCGCAAATCCAAATACAATACACCTCCCGTAGTCTTATTGTCCATCTTAAAGGATAAGGCCCACCTCATACAAGAGTCGGTTGGCCCAATACCAATTCTAGAAACAAAAGCGTAATTTCCTACATTATATAAATTCTCCGCTTCTTCTAGGGTTTTAATCCGAAACCCAGACGCTTCAATATCGTTTTCCACTGTCAAAACACCGCCACCAAATCTCTGAAACCCTTGAATCGAATCCCGCCATGGTCGAAGGCTTCGAAGTCGGCGGCGTCCCCTTCAACCCCGACGGCTGGGGCCCACCGGATTCCGCCACCACCACAACTACCACCTCCAACCTCCCCCTCAACGTCCCCTTCGCCCCCTTCTCCCGCTCCGAGAAGCTGGGCCGGATCGCCGACTGGACCCGCACCTTCAACAACCCGGCCCGGTCTAAAAACCCCTCCGACGCCGTCTTCGATTTCTCCAACGACGAGTCGTTCCCTGGTAACGCCGATGACGACTCCACCTTCCGCCTCGTCGACGGAAAACCGCCGCCGCGTCCCAAATTCGGCCCCAAGTGGAGGTTCCAGCAGCAGAGGCAGCTCCCTCACCGCCGCGACGAGGAGGTCGAGGCCAAGAAGCGCGAGGCTGAGAAGGAGAGGGCTCGCCGTGACCGGCTTTACAACATGAACAGATCCAATGTCAACATGCCCCGCCGTGAAGCCGCCGTGTTCAAATCGTCGGTGGATATCCAGCCGGAATGGAACATGCTGGATCAGATCCCGTTCTCGACCTTCTCCAAGCTCTCTTTCACCGTTCCTGAGCCCGAGGATCTCCTGTTCTGCGGCGCACTCGAGACCTATGACCGAACCGTTGATCGAATCACGCCGAAGAATGAGCGCAGGCTGGAGCGGTTCAAGAACCGCAACTTCTTCAAGGTCACAACCACTGATGATCCAGTCATTCGCCGACTTGCAAATGAAGACAAGGCTACTGTTTTCGCCACTGATACGATCCTCTCGACCCTCATGTGTGCGCCGAGGTCAGTTTACTCTTGGGACATTGTGGTTCAGCGAGTTGGAAACAAGTTGTTTTTTGACAAGCGTGATGGCTCTCAGCTCGACTTGCTTTCGGTCCACGAGACCTCTCAGGAGCCCCTGCCCGAAGCCAAGGATGATATCAATTCAGCTTATTCATTGAGTGTTGAGGCTGCTTACATTAACCAGAATTTCTCTCAGCAGGTTTTGGTTAGAGATGGGAATAAGGTCACTTTCGAGGAGCCCAACCCATTCGCAAATGAAGGGGAGGAAGTTGCCTCTGTTGCTTATCGGTACAGAAGGTGGAAGCTGGACAGTGAGGTGTCTCTGGTTGCCAGGTGTGAGGTTCAGAGTGTTATGGAGGTTAACAACCAGAGGTCTTTTTTGACTCTGAATGCGCTCAATGAATTTGATCCTAAATATTCTGGTGTGGATTGGAGGCAGAAATTGGAGACTCAGAGGGGTGCTGTTTTGGCCAATGAGCTTAAGAACAATGCTAACAAGTTGGCTAAATGGACTGCACAAGCTCTATTGGCTGGTGCTGATATGATGAAGTTGGGTTATGTTTCAAGGGTTCATCCTCGTGATCACTTCAACCATGTGATTTTGGCTGTGAATGGATATAAGCCCAAGGAGTTTTCCTCGCAGATTAATCTGAACCAGGCCAGTATGTGGGGAATTGTAAAGTCTATTGTGGACTTGTGTATGAAACTGAAGGAGGGTAAGTATGTACTGGTGAAGGATCCATCTAAGCCACAAGTTAGAATATATGAGGTTCCACCAGATGCTTTTGAAAATGACTATGTGGAGGAACCACTACCAGAGGATGAGCAAGTTCAGCCCCCTACTGAGGATGGCCAAGGTGCAGAGCCAAATATTGCTGCAACTGATGTGGAGGATAAAGAGGTTGAAGCTCAAGCTTAAATGGTAATTTCTCTACCTGCATTACTCAATTGTGTCTTGTAGTTTCTTACCTTCGCTATTTTAAGTAATATTATGTCTTTAGTATCTAATTCATTTTGCTTACTGATTGTTTAGCTTTGCTATTTATATATGATTATAACTTTGTTAATGCCAGATAAATAGGGTCTACTTTGCTTTATCGACTGACCTGACCACAGAGTCAAATTCACTTATCAGTTCTTACCGTGATGCTGTTAGCTTTTTATTTTTTGTAAAGGTCTTATGTCTCTCTCTTGTTGTCAAAATCAGTTTGTGAGAGTAATGAGTAGTCCTGCAATTTATGATGCAAACTTTAACCCTTTCTGATAATCTTGTGATTGTTCAGTTAATTATCACCATCTTTCAGCTGAGATTGTGGCTAGTAGTTAGTTGAGTGATAGTATAGAGAATAGATGAACGGTAAGATGGTTCGCTTGGTTATGGTATTATAAGTCCGATCTTCGGGCAGGCTCTTTGTTGTGCCTTGATTATGTTAGTGGCTATTCCGTGTGTGTGTGTGGAGCAGTCTAGATCCAACAAACTTGGGATACTTGCCTCAACTGCTTTATCAGCTTGAGGCAGTTGGCTAAATTCTTTGCCTCAGCTCGTTACAGCTTGCTTATATTTTCGTGTTTGGGATATGCAACTTTGTTTATATATATACATATTGCCTATTTCATGTTGGATTGTAACATAACGTTTACTTTTTAGAAGCTTTGGTCTTACTATGAACTGGATTTTAATAATGATATTTGGTGACTGCAGGTTAAGTTTGATACTTTAACATTTGCTGGGATTGAGACGTGATTACAACTATTAACAGTTGCAACGGGAGACATATGATATGCCTGTTCAAGGACTCTGTATCTGAATCTGCAATTCTTTTATTGATCAGTGGCATGTAGTACTTACCCAGCATTTGTGCTTGCCATCTTCTATACTGGCTAGATACAATTAGTTAGCCATTGGAATGGTTTTTGTTTGTCTATTGGATTCCTTATGTTTTGTTTTATAAAACTTAATTTTGCCTTTAATATTCTGGAGGACGTTCATAATCACTTTTTCTCTTTTAAGAACTCAATATGCTCCTATACTCGCTGAACCATATGGATTATGCTTTATTGCGATATTTGGGCGGTGCTGTTTGGAATTTTACTGTTCTTCACCCCCGTGTATGGTAAGACTGGTAGGACATGCTTTCATGATCAGTTACATAACCTGGAGAAGGGAGGATTAACATAGTAGTTAGTATGGGAGAACATACCAGCCACCTGAGTTCTTTTCTTCGATAAAGAGCAGTTTAATATTGCCGAAGTGCAGCCACTGGGTTTTAGGTTTACCTTTTTTTTTTTCTGATTTGTCAATCACATGGTGTTCTCAGAGATTTCTTAGGATCAGAGATTAATCCGTGCTCGGGGATCTTGTCAGAACGCTTCCTCCCCCTTGGCCACCAAGAATATATTGGGATTTAACTTCAATAAGCGTCGGCTGGATTCGAACCTGGGTGTAGGAGTGTTCGAACTTGGGTGTGGAGGTTCCACACCCCCACACCCTGGAACCCCCACACCCTGGAACCCCCACACCCTCCAAACTCGACCAGCTGTGTTGGTTGGTTTTAGGTGTTACTTGGTAATGAAGGGATCGTTTATTACTTGGAACTGAATACACCACCTTATTTTCTAGTTTTGAGCTATATTTGAACCTAGGTCACATAGGTATTCTGACTTTCTCCCAAAGGAACCAATATCTAATCTCTTTTTGGCAGATTACTGTCTTCTTTTTGGTAAGGCTTCTCCTACTGTTGCTAGGAATTTTCTACATGTTCTTAATAGCTATTCTGCAACTTTGGGACAACCAATTAACTATAATGAATTAAAACCTTTTTCTCTTCTAATGTTACTTGTAATATTAGATCTTCAGTTTCCAATATTATTCAAATTCAACATAAAAGTTCTATTGGCGGTAGATACCTTGGAATTAATAATAGTTTGTTGGAATGACCCTCTTAACACAAAGGATATTTCTAAATATGCAAAAAAAAGCTTGCAGAGTGGAAATCTAATTCATTGTCTAAAGGAGGGAAATTAACTCTGCTCAAAGCCAATCTTACATGTATCAGTATGGCTAATCACTTTTTATCTTGCTTCAAATGCCCTCCTAAACTTGATTCTCAAAAAGATACTCATTGTAGAAAGTTCTTCTAAGGTCATGAACATTCTCCTCCGATTGCTTGTTCTGTTGTGTGTACTCCTAAGAACAAGGGTGGTCTTGGGGTTAGACCAATTTTGTCTTTTAATAAAGCTGCCTGAAGTTAGGTTGGAAAATTCTTACGCATCCCAACAATTTGTGGGTGAGAAATATTACTGCTAAATTCTTAAGAAAACACTCTTTCTTCACAGTTAAGAATTCCAAGAATAGTTCTTTTGCTTGGACAGGTATCTTAGATAACATAAATTTATTACACGAAGGAAAGGAAAATAAAAAATAAAAAAAAGATGGATAGTCGGAAATGGTGAAAATATAAACATGGCTTTACAATTGATGTTACCTTTTCTTCTCTGTAACTTGGTTCCTGATTCTCAGAAGACTTCTCTGAACCTATGCTTCTTATATTGATAATGGCAAGTGGAATCTCTCTAACTTCTGGGTTTTTTGAATGCTGATGCCTTGAATCTTATTTCTGCTATACCTATATCTTACTTTAATCATCAAGATCATTTTGTTTGGGGACCTACTAGTCATGGTAACTTTACTATTAAATCGGCCTCAGATCTTCTTACTAGCAAAAGTCCGGAACATTCAAGATCTAAACTTATGGCAAGAATGTGGAAACTTCCTATTCCCCCTACTTGGCAGCTTATCAGAGGTAGACTTAAAACAAAGGATAATATTCAAACTCATATGAATATTGATCAAGATTGTCAGTTCTGTCATAATGATTGGAAACTGTTAATCATCTCTTCATTCTTTGTCCTTTTACTGCTAATTTTTGGCATCATTCTGGCATCTCTTTTAGTTGTTCAGAATTTCAGACTTGAATGACTCATTCTTCTCTTGGTTGGAATCTTTCTCTACAAATTAGTTCCAAAATACAAATGTCACCTTTTCAAAAATCTATTTTACTTGTTATCATGTTTGGCGTGCTAGAAATGACTTGATTTTTCGTAACAACCAGAAAGATGCTATACAAATAGCTTTTGCTGCAGCTACTATGCTACATTCTTAGCTACCTGTGTCTTTTTACAAAATGCTTCCACAAACTCTCGGATAATTAAATGGAATCCCCCTCCCTCTAAGTTTGTTAAATTAAATTTTGGTGGTTCTTTTCTCAATAGCAATCAAAAATTTTGCTCTACGAGCTGGTCTGCAAGCTGCTGCTTTGCATGGTCTTTCAAGAATTAAAGTTGACAGAGACTCAAAAATTCTTATTGCTTACATAGTTGCATCAACAACAAAATTCATACACCTTGGCGGATCAGTACTTTGATGCATAATATAAAATGGGGAATGAAATCCGCATTTCACTCCATTTTTTGCAATCTACACTCCATGTTTCATTTTTTGGTAACTTAAATTTATCTCTGAGAGTTTCTATTGAGACCTCCTAATTTGCTCACTAGCTTCTCACATTTTTTCATTATTGTATGACTTATGTGTCCTCATATTAAATTACTATCATAGTCATAGACAACTAATTATTGAGATTTTTTCTCTCTCTCCAAAACTTGTTTTTTAATTAAAAAAAAAAAAAAAAAAAACTTAGCTCACCCTACCCTTAATATGTCTGTGAGAATTGAACTCATGTCTTTTACAATATTGAAATTATAACTTACCAACAGGTCACAGCTTCAAAACTTAACAATAATAGAAACACAATATAATTATTTTCATTTCCATTTTCAAATCTCATTTAACACTTCTCATTTTTTTCATGAAAATTTTTTGAAGAAAGAAAACAAGAGAGAGAAAATGTTTTCAAAACTATTTGGTGAATTATATAACAAAATTATGATGCAAGAGATAAAAAGATTAAACAAAGGTCTTTCTCATCAATATAACAAGCTGAAGAAACGAGGGATAGAAAACCCTCATGTAAACTAAACAAAATACATTGTGAACTGATATATAAGAAAAATCTAAATAAAAAACAAAAGAATGAGCAAATTTAGTTCTACAACCTTAGCTGAAATGTCAGCAACCGTATGGCATGAAATTTTAGTGAAGAAAACTCTTAGTTAAGCAAGATACATTCGGGTTGAAATAGCCTTTATGATTTTTTTAATTAGTTACAAGTTTTTATCATTTTTGAATAACTATCTCAATTTTTTTTGTAAATAAATAATTCTGGTTGCATTAAAGTTCATCTTTAATGATCATATTTAATACTCAGGAACATATGTATAAGGCTGTTAGGTTAAAAATTGCACAAAGTGAAAATGTCACCCAACGTAATTTCACTCATATTCATTAACAGAATAGAGTTTTAATTATTTCGGGTTCGACCCATTCAAGACAGAATGTGTCTCTTAATTACAATCTCGTGTTACAAGAGAACACCCTTTGATTCCATTTATAAAGAAACCAGTGTGTGTTTGTTTGTTTTTGCGGCTGCACCCGAATTTTGAAATGGGTTGCCTACGTACCCGGGAAGGGATCAAGCCACTCGTAGTTCAAGAGTTCCAATGAGTGAATGACTCATTGGAGGGCTTTGATTTTGGAATGAGAGTAGTGTTTGGGACGAATTTGGTTTGAGTGGACCAGAGATTCGATTTTGTGTTTAGGACGCGGTTGCATCTAGATAGATTTGGTTCTAGATTGCCTACATACCCTTTGTGGGATCAAACCACATGTAGTTCCAGCATTTGGGATTTAAATGGGTAGGTGACCCATTTATTTTTGATTTGTGTTTGGGAGAGGATTTAAAGCCCTTGAATTTGGTTCAGACTTTATTTGTGTGATTTGGAATGGATTTGATTTTTTGTGCTATTGGGAGAATTTGACTGGAGTCAGTGATTCATTTGGGACTAGTCGAATTTGACTGGTGGAGTCAGGAATTCTGTTTGGAGTTGTGGTTGCATCTAGTGGGTTACTAGATTGCCTACATACCCTGTGAAGGGATCAAACCATTGTAGTTCAGAAATTGTGGCTTTGAGTTTTCTTGGTTTTGTACCAAAAGGATTTTCATTTTGGGTTTCAAAGCATTTTTTCACGAAACCAATGTTCAGATGATTTTTATTTGGACACCCACGATGCCGATTGAACTTCGAGTCGCGTTTCGCAGTTTTCGTCTTGAACTCGGTGACACCCATGAAGCCTCTTACTCTTCAGGCACCAAATTTATTATGGACACCCGTGAGAAGTTTATTGGAGACCAAAATTTGATAAGGGCACCCAGCTAGTATTTTTATTTTCTTCTCCCCTGCTTTTATTTTCATCCCTTTCTGATTTTCCTTTTGTCCCCAGCTATTTCGCTTTTTTTTCTTTTATTTCCCAGGCAAACACGAGCCGGTCTTGAGGTGAATTGGAGATGAACAAAGCATAGTTGGAAGGCAAAGTCGCGACTTGGCTTCTTCATAGGAGAAATTTCAAGGGTCATTGACCCAAAGCACCAAAATGAGCAAAAATTATCTCACTTACCCCAGCAACAGATTTTTATTCCCACTAACCCAATTTATAGAGAAATGTCTATTCTGTCCTCAACTTAATTAATGAATTACACACTGCCACTCACTCATCTTTCATTCTCTCTCATCCCGATCTCTCTCTCTCTCTCTCTCTCTCTCTCTCCACTCTTAGTCAACGGCTTTCTTCACCGGCGACGGTGACGAGAGCCTCCAAATCTAGATCGAGGCTCCGCTTTGGCAAAGTCAACCTTCTTTTGCAACCGGACGAAGGATCCGGCGACATCAACCTCTGGACGACAGGAGCCGGCGACATCAACCTCTCCCTCCCCGGAGAAAGTTCACCATCGAGCCCACCTGAGGCAATTTTCCAGTGAGATCAAGCACGTCTTCACACTTCACACTCTCTAAGGTCGAGCGCACCGCAGCGCAGAGGCCTCGAAGTCTACGATTTTGTCGAAGAGGACCAGTTTTCGGACCCGATCGTGAAGTTTTCTGGCAAATTCAGAAACCCAGCCGCGAGGACCATATGAATTTGAAGGACGAGTTTCTCCAAACTGGTGAGTGTTCTCCTCACTGTCGAATGCTACTGATTTTGGCTGCATGTAATGATAGGGAGAGTAGTCCCTGGAAGATGGATCAAAGCTCAGTAATTTGTCTCAATTTTGATGTTAATTCTTCAAATTATGGGGTTGATTTCAGATGTGGATTTTCATATGAAGCTTGTAAATTGTAATGCTCTTTAGGTGTTATAGTCACTATGTAGTGAGCCAAGATGGGAATGTGGGCACTGGGCATCATTCAAATTTCAAGTTCTGTGTCTATAACTAATTGCTCATGTAGAACTATTTGATTTATCTAAACTTTTTCTGTTGATTTCTTCTCTCAGTCGTTGTGTTCTTTAACACTTTTGTTCTAAAAAGTTGGGAAATGTTCACATCAATGCTATGAAATTTTGATAATTTGGCAATTGATTTTTGAAATAGCTGCATTTTTATTTAGTCAAGTGAGATTCATATTTTAGAAAAGGGTAAAGCAGGCAACTATAATTGATTAAGTCCACGGCTTTCTTCAAGGCTTCACACTCTTGAAAGGACGACGTCTTTTTTTTTTTTTTGGGTAAATTGGGGGCAGAAAGTCAAGAGATTAATTCTCATTCTAGCAACTGAAAGTCTTATTGGCTTATTGGGGGATAGTAGACGTCTATTGGAGGGCAATACATGGCTGATAGACGTCTATTGGGGGGCAATAGACGTCTATTGGGGGGCAATACATGGCTGATAGTCGTCTATTGGGAGGGCAATACATGGTTAATAGACGTCTATTGGGAGACAATACATGGTTGATAGTCGTCTATTGCCACTTTATTGAGGGGCAATAGACGTCTATTGGGGGGCAATACATGGCTGATAGTCGTCTATTGGGGGGCAATAGACGTCTATTGGGGGGCAATACATGGCTGATAGTCGTCTATTGGGGGGCAATAGACGTCTATTGGGGGGCAATAGACGTCTATTGGTGGGTGGTAGCCGGTGATCGGAATCCGGCGGCCGGTGACCGGATTCCGGCGAAAATTGGCCGGATTCCGGCGATGTTGGCCGGAATCCGGCGACCGCTCACCGGAATCCGGCGGCCGGTGACCGGAATCCGGCTGCCGGTGATCGGACTCCGGCGAAGTCCCCTATGGTTTCTCTCTCTTCCATTCTCTCTCTCTAAGTAACAAAGGTGAGGGTAAAATGGTATTAAAAAAATAATAAAAACAAAAAAAAAATCTTAATGGGGTATTAGGGAAGACCTCCTTAGAGTGTTTTGGGTAAGAGGGATTTAAAAAAACTTAGTGGGGTAAGTGGGAAAAAAATCTCTAAAAATGGTGTAAATGGACAAAATCCCAAATTTCAATGACCTGCGTCGGATTTAGGAGAATCTGGGGTGAAACCCCCTTCAGTTGATATTCAGAGACTCCATCGATTTGTGGGTGAGACCAAATTTGCTTTAATCACCCAATTTTGAGCCTTGAATCATCGAAACTGCTATCTCGAATTCTATCCCCTTGATTGCAGTTGTCATTGAAGAAGAACATGCTGGCACTTGCATTTGTTTTCACATTGAAATGCGTGTGTTTAAAACTACAGAGCAGACCTTGTTCCATTTTGTCTCATGCAAAGAGAAAAGCCACCTTTATTGAACTTTTATGATTAATCTGCAGCACACACCGCCAAGCTTAATTATTGCCTTCTTTAACATGCTTTTTCTTTTTATTTGAGTTTTGTCCTTGGTGTGTTGGAGAAAACTCGATCACGTGATCATGCCCCATTAAGTGACATTCCAAAAGGTGATTTTGTCATCCACTGAAGAATAACTGAAACACTCGAGTTTCTTTATATCCTTGTTTGTTTTAATGAAGTGAACCATCTTCCAGTGGGTAAGTCGAAGTGTCGAACTGCATGGTTAATTTTTGCTGTTTTCCCTTCGTTCTTTCATTCTAGTTGAAGAGAAAACCATCCGAGCTTGCTTTGAGTTTTGAGAGCAGGAGACTCAAAGTTTCAAGGACTCTTTGCTCGGATGTTTTTGTTAGAATAGTTTGACAGGGAAGCTTTTTGCTTTCTTTTTTTTCTTTGCTGTCAGTGAGGATGAGAGAGATGAGTTCAACTTGCTTGTTTGTCATTCCTTGCGAACTTGAGCAGAGCACTTTTGGGCGCTGCTGGAACTTGAGAGCAAGGCTTGCTGCTGAGACTTTAAAAGAACAAGTCGTCGCCAGAATTTGAGGATGATACAACGCAGTGCAGCTCTGAAACAGTATTGGTACTCTAAAGTACCGCCACTGGAGCTTTGAAGACAATTTCGGCACCCTAAGGCACGCCGCACCGGAGCTCGACGACAATCGGCACCCTAAGGCACGCCGTGTCGGAGCTCGATATCACTGGAAGCCTGCATCATTTTAGAACAGCAAAGGAAAAGGTGCAGATCGGTGAAAGTCTCACCCTCTTCTTTCTTGATTTCTTCCTCTCCTAGCCTGCTGTCCTCTGCTTCTTCACGGTTCTCCTCAAGCTGCTGTGTTCCTCCCCTTCGTCCCCCCTTTTTTTTGGCTGTAGAGTCACTCTTTATATATAGGCAACTTGGGTTTGCCAAGATGACGTGATAGTGATGGAGTTGGACTCAAACATATCAAGGCTGAGAGTTTGTCATTAATTTGGCATCAATAACTCTACCTTTATCTGCTGAACGTGTACCCTTCAGCTTCATTAATTGTTGTATTGCTCTACTTTCTCTCCTTTGTAGAATTTGAATAAAGCTAGAGTAACCCAATAGTAGATAAAGTTAAAATAAACTTCTAGAAGCAACGTGCTTCTTTTACACTTTTTCCTTTACGGAAATTTTTTTTATGGGCTCTTGAATTTTTTTTTCGGTTTCAACAAAGGCTAAATTGGTTATCTAAAAGAGGTTTAGTTAGCAAGTTTTACTCTTCAAAAGTAGATAGGAGGTGTAAAGAGCATCAAAGGTCAGGTGAGCAAATATAGAGGTCCCAACAAAAAATGAAAGGGAGTGTGGACTCCCCTATCAAATCCTTAGCCAATCAGTTTTAGAGTATTGAATTCAATCATATTTGAAGGGAAGCCAATTTCACGGAAAATGTTTTGGCTAATCTTGGCCCTCAGATTGGAGCTGATAGCTGGAATAATAAACTACCTCATAATGTGCTCAATGCTTCCATTTCGATAAGGAAAAAACCCTAAGGCTTACTGTGCCGCTCTCTAACAAAACCCTAAACAGCAACTGCTGCATTCCGATCCCATCTCCATTCTTGCTCAATCATCATGTCTGTCATCGACGATGTCACTGTAAGTTTTGCAATGTCCCTGGCCCTCGCCGGAGGTGATGTACTGTCGATCTCTCTCACATGGCTGGGGCCAACGTGAGGGTTCTCAAGCCTATCTGCTTAAAAGGCCTCTGACGGCGAAACCTTTTGGTGGAGCCGATCTCTAGCGGCATCTCCGCAGCATTTGGGTGCTAGAACAAGGATTCAAGGTTCAGGACCGATCCCAGAACCGCTTTGTGATTGCTTTCGATCTCAGGAAAGACAAGAACAAGGTTATCAAGGGGGGTCCCTGGTACTTTAATAGAGCTCCAATCATACTGCAAGACTATGATGGGATCTCCTTGCTGCAATCGATCAATCTGAACATGTTGTATTTCTGGGTGAAGATTTCCAACATCCCACCAACGACAGAGGTCAAGGAAACCATCATCAATGTCGCCTAGATTGCGGGCAGATTTCTGGAGTTTGATCGTAGGTTATTTGATGCAACAGGTACGATTCGTGTTCATGTAGCCCATGATATCACAAAACCCTTCTTTCTCAAGAAAACCATCAAGCTAGCTCCGGGGGTGATAGAGGAAATTACCTTCTTCTATGAAAACCTAATTGGAAGATGTCAAAAATGTTATCTTATTTTCCATGAAGCTGGATCCTGCTTGATAGCTACTCCTCCCAAGACTAAAACGGTTGCAGCTTCTCCCAAACACCTGAATCTGGTGATCTCTTTCCCTGGCTTTAAGGAGCCACTATTCACTAATGGCCTATTTAAATTTCAAGGTACACAAATGCAGGTTCTCCTAGTAGCAAGAAACTTGTTTGGTAACCTAGAGAGTTCGAAAGGTCGTAGACCTATTTTCATCAAGCAATCACATCTACGTCCAGGTATGCAGAGTGAGGAAGAGAATGAGGACCAAGCTCTCGCCTTAGTCCCCATCGAGAATGAAAAGCATAATGAAAAGAGAGGTAGACCTTTATCTCCTTTAACTTCTCTAAAGAAACTCAAGGTCTTTCTTGAGGATATGCAGGACAAATATGCAAGTGATAATGCAACAAAGAAGACCAAAATGCCTGAGTTCCCATCAAAGTTTACTGCTAAGTCCTTAGGTCTCATTGAAACCCCGGAAGGAATGTTGGTTCCTAAAGAAGTGATGATGCCAATTACGGCCATGCCAACTAAAGATGCAAAGAAGGAGCAAAACAGTAAGAAGAAGAGGGGCAGACCTCTTGGAGCCAAAAACAAAAACCCACCAAAAGCACCAACAACAAAGAAGATTAACGCTGAAGAAGTTCTGAATGTCTTGTACTCGAAGAAATCTCCTAGCCCTAGAGCCAAGGGCAAAGAGAAAATTTAGTTTTTATTTTGAACTATGCCTATGTCTATGTCCTAGTGTTATCATAGATAATATGCTTGCTTGAATAAGTGAGCACTAGATGTCAAATGAATGGTCTAGTACTATGTACCATGTGTTATCTCCACAACCTCTTGCCTATCTCTAAATGGTAGAGGAGGGATATGTAATGTCCATTCTGACTTGAGTTTAGTAATGCAATCATTGGTGGATTGATTCAAAAAAAAAAAAAAGCTTCTATTTCGATGTTCTCAATTTAAGTTGTTGTACAGGTTTTTCCTTATAATTCAAAAAATAAATAAATTAATATTTATAATGGAGCTGCATGGCTATAGCTTTAGTTAAGCTATAATTAATGTCTTTTTTTTTTTGGTCTTTTCTCTATCCCCAGAGAAGCACCACCCACGTGCATGGCCTCAGACTTATTTTCTTTCTATCTCAAGCCAACCAGACGCTGCCACCTCACTCTTCCTTATCTACTCTATTCTTTCCTTGGACGCCAATCACTATGAGGAAATCACCTGTCCCGAATAACCCTATCACTACTAAAAAAAATTGCAATTGCTTCTCCTTTTTACTTCGGCTACAGTTGGCGTTGCAATTGACACCTTATTGCCACAAAAATTGTTCCGTCTCGATTAAGCCTTATCATTTGCGATGGAAAATCTTTGCCGTAGTAATTTTGTGCTCAATTGCGACGCTTTCACCCCTTGTCATTGCAAAACTTATATGTATATGTACCTTACAAAAAAAACAACGATGGAAAGAAACCGTGGCAACACAATAATGTCACTGTATTACTCTTTTTTAATACTGGTATGAGTGTGCTTGGACATAAAATAAAAATTTTGATTTTAATTATAAAGACATTGACGTATACCAATTTGCCTCCTAAAGTTGTTTGACTTATACATTGCATTTAAATTGTTGGTGTTCATTCTAAAGCAACCATAAAGTGGAAAATAAATTTGGAGAAATCAACCACTCGATGGAGAGATTGTAATGTTTTATGGTGATTGTAAAAAATCCAGCCAATTTGGTTCTCGTTTCGAACTCGATCAACTAGGTCAAACTTAATTATTTTTATAAACCTATATTTATATATCATACAATCTAAAGGGCAACATCTATCAATTAAAAAAAAAATATAGGAAAACTGACCGTTGGATGAGATTATTACAATAAATTATGCGTGTGGTAAAAAATGTAGCCAATTTCACCATATTTTCGAATCCAATCGAATTGGTCAACTGTAGTCACTTGTATGTCTTCTTAGGTTGACCGATGACGTGACGACCACGAAACGTGTTTATTTTTTCACATCACGTTTGTAAAATATTCTATCAATAGATGTGCGTGGACATAAGATAAAAATTTCAATATTAATTACAAAGACATTGGCCTATACTAATTTGCCTCCTAAAGTTGTATGACCTAAACATTGCATTTAAATTGTTGAGGCTAATTCTAAAGTAACTATGAAGTGGAAAATGAATTTGGAGAAATCAACTCCTCGATGGAGAGATTGTAATGTTTTATGGTGGTTGTAAAAAATCCAGCCAATTTGGTTCAAGTTTCCAACTTGATCAATTAGGTCAAACTTAGTTACTTTTATAAACCTATATTTATACATTATACACTCCAAGTGGCAACCTCTATCAATTCAAAGAAAATGGGAAAACCGACCGTTGGATGGGATCATTACAACAAATTATGAGTGTGGTAAATAATTGAACCAATTTCACCATATTTTTGAATCCGATCGAATTGGTCAACTATAGTCACTTATATATCTTCTTGGTTTACTGATGACATAACGACCGCGAAACATGCTTATTTTTTCACATCACTTTTGTAAATATTCCATCAATGGATGTGGGTGGACATAAGATAAAAATTTCAATTTTAATTACAAAGACATTGACCTATACTAATTTGCCTCCTAAAGTTGCATGACTTATAAATTGCATTTAAATTGTTGAGGTTCATTCTAAAACAACCACGAAGTGAAAAATGAATTTGGACAAACTAACCACTCGATGGAGAGATTGTAATGTTTTATGGTGGTTGTAAAAAATCCAGCCAATTTGGTTCAAGTTTCGAATTCGATTAACTAGGTTAAACTTAGTTACTTTTATGAACGTATATTTATATATCAGACACTTCAAATAGCAACTTCTATCACTTCAAAAAAAAAAATAGAAAAACTGATTGTTAGATGAGATTATTATAATAAATTATGAATGTGGTAAAAAATTTAACTAATTTTACCATATTTTTGAATCGAATCAAATTAGTCAACGGTAGTCTTGGCGCTAGACCAAAAACTTGCAATATTATTTTCAATTAAAGGCGTGCTCTCCTTGTATTATGTGATTATGCTAAAAGCACCAAAATTTTTGGCCAAATATTAAACTTCCCCCTCGAATGAAAAAGGGAGAGATTGAAGGCCGGTCAAATTCTGCTCACTCTTTCCCTCTCTCTCTCTCTCTCTCTCAAAATCCCCTCTGCTCCCAAAACCCTAACCATTACCACTACTCCTTCTCCACTCGCAGCCCTATCCCCGCTGCCCAGCCTTCCTCCTCTTCTTCTCCACGGGACCGCCTGCAACGGCGTCGTCAAGGAGCTCAAGAATTTCACCACTCGCTCCCCCAAGTGCTTCACGTTTCCGGTGACGGAGGAAGCACCGCCGAGATTCTCTGCGTCCTTGGTAATTTCTAGTGTAATTTGTTTATGGGTTGTGATATTTTACGGATTGATTAAGGATTTGGTGTCTTGGTACGTAGCTTGATCTGCTAAGAAGTGTGATCAATTTCACGACTGGGTTTATTGATTTGGATGTCGGAATTGCTGCACGTTGTTGAGTTAGAATTGCTATATATTTTCAATTCCTTACTCCTTACAAATTGGGACAGTTCAATCTTCTCACGTTTCACATTGTATTGGGTCATTTCGTTGGTATAGGAATCAGCCATAGAACAAATGGCCTTGTTCTGCTGAAAGTAAAGTTCCTCCACTTAGAACAAATGGCCAGTGTTATAGTGCAATTGGAGTTTTTCTTGTTTATTTCTTTAGTTTCTGTTTTCGCAGTTTTCTGTTTTCTTTTAATTAATTAGCATAGCAAATGATCTCCAAAATCCCTAAAAATTTACCAGTATCCAGATTAGTGTGTTAGCTTAGTGTCTATGAAATTTCATTGAAATCGGAGTAGTTTAGGTTGGGTTTTCTTTTCCATTTTGGTTTCTGGTCAGAAGTTCCTTGGCAGTTATCTTGAGGTGCTTGAGAGTAACCCAGACATTGACCGGAATGAAACCTTGGGGCAGTTTATTGAGTCACATCACTACTCTGAACTATTTCTGAAGGCTTACCTTGTGAGTTATGCATGAATTCACTAAAACATAGCTGTCTTAATCTGTAATATCTTTTTCTAAGTCACTACCGAATATATCAGTTAAGTTTATTAGTTACTTGGTGTTCACATTATTATGTGAAGAAGGTGCTAATCTTTTACTTTTGAGATAATTGATATTGCTTACAAGCTTACTTTTACTTCCAATATGTGTACTGGTATACATTTGTTTCTCACTTGCACCTATTCAAATTAGTACCTCTATTGGCAGTGATATCTTCCTTCATCGTGACAAAACTTTAATGCCCCTAAATCTAGTAGCATGGAGTGCATTAAACTATCTTGGAAGTACTGACAACAAAGTACGGAACTTCACTCTTCGAAATTGGAATACAACATGTTTGGCACTCCTAGAAGCAAAGCCAGCAACTCCGCATGCCGAGTAGAACTAGACATCATTACTGTGTGTCGAAAGCCCCCCCAAAACAACTCCAGCAAGCACACCTCCCAAACCTATTGGAACATGAAACTAGTTTGGAGAGCACAGCATCCAAAGGAATATTTCCAACAAGGACAATAAGCATCAGAATGTTGAGGACAGAGAGCTCCTTTTTCAAAAAGCACATCATCCAATGGAAAATAATCTAAGGAGGACAACAAGCATCAGAATGTTGAGGACAGAGAGCTTGTGTCAGTCCCTTTTGATAATTCCAAGCACAGCTGCCTTGCATGAATCACACTCGTAGCATCACAAGTAGTTTTAAGGTACTTCTATTTTTTTTGAGTTTCAAAGTTAACAGCTATCACAAGTAGTTTTTGTTCCATTGTGGACGTGTGCTTTGTTATTGCTGTAGGTTCTGGAGCATGCTTCTGTATGTCTCTGTGAATTTTTCATATTGGCTCCTTATAACTGAAGTTCATCCATGTTTTCTTTGTGTATATACACAAAACAGGTGCTGATATAAGAATTCACCTCTGCCTCTAGCTGAAATAGGTAAACGGCTAAACGCCAAGTTGACTTCTTTGATTGATTGTGTCATATTTATCTTGAACATGTATAAGATGTCATATTTATCTGGTATCATTAACTTTGGATACACTGGTTATATGAATTTGAACCAAGTAGCAAGTAAGATGAGTGAATTTGCTGGAAATCTGCAGAAACTGTCCTGCAGTTCAGCCTTCTTTGGTATTTCTTTTTCCTGACTTATTGACCTCCAAATGACATTAATTTTTGATATGTTTTACTTCTATTAGTTAGCAAAGGATCTGGAAAGTTTCATTACATTTTGACATAAAGTGAATGTTTTGTGAATTTTCCAAGTTTGGTCTGTAGTAGAGAAAGTTCCAGAATTTTAAATGTTCCTCTGATTTTCTGTTTTGATTTGAACTTCTATTTGAATAATTTAACTTCTGGTTTTTCTGTGTATTGAACTAGACATCCTAGAGTTTTAAATGTTCCTAGATTTTTTGTTTTGATTTCAATGCCTTAATGTTTTTTGTTTTGTTTGTATGGACACCTTCACGAAGAATATGTACATTTTGTTGTCTATCTTGCTTACTGGACATTAAGCTAACATTGATTTTTCTATGTTTATATTACAGGTTCTCATTGCAAAAAGAGCAAAGCAAATGAAAGCAAGTGTGAAACTCACAAGTAAAATGGTGCACTAATGAGTGCGGTTATAATTTTCAATACTTGTAAATGACAACACATTTATTTTCATATTAGTGTTTGACTGTTTGTATTTGAATATGGTACGATGACTCAATGGATATTTTTAACTATATTTTTTATGAGTTAACGTTAATTTCCTATTTGATTTAATGGATGCAGATATTAAATTACTTAACTATTATTATTAATTATTTGTTTAATTTTGTGGAAATGAGTAAAAAATAATAATGATAATAAAAAAAAAAAATTAGCTTTTGGGGTGGTCATTTTAGCATCACAATTGGTATAAAATTAAAAATTATATAGTTTTATCTATTTATCAAAATATTTTAGAGGCCGTGACCACTTATCTAATTTTAGCCTAAAAATTGTCTACTTACTCCATTAATAGTTTTTTTAACCCCATTTACCCAATCTAAGAGTGTTTGACAGTATTGCCCTCATACTCTCTCTCTCTCTCTCTCTCTCTCTCTCTCTCTCTCTCTCTCTCTCTCCTCTCCTTCTTGAGCTCGTCGCCGGAGCCCTGCATACTTGCCACAGGCGGTGGTCCTCCTCAGCGTCCCAGTCAGCGACGACTCTCCTCCTCCGCCTAGGTCCTCGACATCGTCAAGTCCTCTGCGACCTCCAAGTCCGATTACTTCCTCTTCTTTATCTTTCTCCGTCGTCCCTCTGCCCTCAATCTCCGATCGGCGGTGTGCTGGATTGGTTGCTGTCGCAGTCGACCTCAATTGCATCTCCAATCCCGAGCACCACCACCACGCGAAGAAGAGGATCGTCGCAATTGCAGCCTCTGCAAGCCATGGAGTTCAGGTCCGGGTTTTATTCCGGGTCGGGGCTCACACCGGCGTCGTCTGTCCCCCCCCCCAATAAAGAAAAAAGATTATTGTCTCCCAATAATATGTCCACTGGGGGGCAATAATCACTGCATTGTTTATTAAAGCACACTAATCTGTTGTTGATTGAAAATGGAGTGTCTTTTCGGTGGTCTATTGGGGGGCAATAGACAGATTATTGCCCCCCAATAATTTCTTAACTGTGATTCATTTATTGTTGAAATTAGAGCTTTGATAAGCCTTATGTTATTTTGAGTTTATTAAAGTACAATAATATGTCAATGATAGAAACTGGTGATTTTTAGAGTGGTCTATTGGGGGGCAATAGACATATTATTGCCCCCCAATAATGTTGGTTTATTGTCCCAATTAAGTTAATATGAATTCATTTACTACTTCACAGTGCTGATTGCAGACCTTTTATGCAACATTTCATGGAGAGCATAATAACAGCGGAGGAACCAAGGTTGGAAGCTGGGGACAGCATGAGGATAAAGATATTATTGCCCCCTCCAATAATATAGTCAGAACTACCAAAACACATTAGAAGTTGTCTCTAAACACAAAGGAAAAGATCACTGAACACAATTATAGAGACTTCATAACAATTAAGACTTAAGACATATTATTGCCCCCCAATAATGTAGACAGACCTACCAAAACATTTCAGAAAATGTAACAAAATGCTTTGAACAAAAAGTAAAAGATCAATAAACAACAATTATGGAAACTTTATAACAATTAAGACACATTATTGCCCCCAATAGACATATTATTGCCCCTCAATAATATAGTCAAAACTACAAAAAACACTCATCCAGTTTCTCTCTCTCTCTCTCCACCTCCTGTCGACTGCATCTCCCCGCCGGTTTCGCCAGACCGCCTTCATCATCCTTCCGCCACTGTTGAGCCATGGATCACCACCCCAGCTCTCTCTCTCCCCACCTCCGGCCAACTGTATCGCCCTGCCGGTTTCGCCAGACCGCCTTCATCATCCTTTCGCCACTACCGCGCTATGGATCACCACCCTAGCCAAACAACGCGTTCTCCAGATCGAATCCAAGAAACCAACCCAGATTGGCTTCTTCCAAGCAGAGCCTGACCGTGCCGACCGTGCCGACCGTGCTGCCACAACCATGGCACCCCCGAGACGCCTCCGACTGCACAACCCCAGACCCTTGTAGGCCGATCCTCTCTCTCTTTCTCTAAAATCGGGGAGCTTCTCTCTCTAAATCTCAATCTGTTACGATTTGAGAGCTTGATAGTTACAAAAGGGCAAAACGGTCAGAAATTTTGAAGAAAACAGGCCCAACTCTTAGAGTTTTGGGTAAGTGGGGTTTAAACGTGAAAATTGTTGGGTAAGTGGGCAATCTCTTAGAGTGTTTGGGTAAGTGGGGTTAATTAACCCCAAAATTGGGTAAATGATCATTTCCCCAATATTTGAATAAAAATTTATAAATATATTTGCGATGGCAAACTAACCGTAGCAACAATTTTAGTGGGGAGATTTGGCGGTTATTTTGAAAATACACACATTGCGACGGCATCATAGCCGTAGCAAATACCTCTACATGGGCTACCCTGATGGAAATTTTGCGACGGAAGCCTGCGTAGCAAATCGCCGTCGTAAAACAATAATTGATGTGACGGCAAGAGAATATCGTCGCAATTACCTTTTGTGACGACATTTTACCGTCGCAAATGGATCTTGTGACGCCACCTATTGTGATGCCAACATTTCCGTCGCGAAAAGTTCTTTCCGTCGCAAAAGCAATTGTTTTTAGTAGTGTATCCCGACTTTGTCCCACGAATGAAAATTTGACACGCAACCACTAATCTAACTCTGTTAACTCTCTCACTAAAACATAAATAATAAAATCTAAAAAAAGAAGAAGAAGAAATTCTCTTTCTTTATATTGATTTGAGCTCAGCTCTAGCCATCAAGCTTTCCTAGCGAGAGTCTTCTTCATCGACATTGTTTTATTCTTCATCATCATCCTCTTCTTTGCTTTGCTGGCTCTGCTTCGTGGCCCGAGCTGAGGAGGCTGGAGTTCCTTTGCAGAGCTTTTTTTTGTTAAGGTTTTGGTTGTGAGAGTTACGGTGACTATGGTGGTTCCGGTGGTTGCTACGGTGACTGATGGTGTCGATGAGAATGGTAGGTCTTATGTGGGGAGACCCTCATTGTAGTCCTAAAAGGTGGCGCGTATGGCGTTGACAGCGGCGGGAGAATCGGTTGACGAGTCATCTTGCTCCTTGAATGCGGCTTCAAATGAGTCCTTGGATTGTTGCTTCATTCTTCTCTGAATTTGATTTACTGGAAATATAGTTTTGAGTATTTCATTCACAAGAGGAACACTTAAATAGGTTTAACCAAAATTGGATTTATTTTCAAATCAGTTTTGGCTATTTCAATCAGTATTCTATTTCAATCAGCCACCGCTTGTTCTCTTCCATGCCTGCCAGATGCTAACGGTGATTGTTTTAGAAATTGAGAGGAGAGGCCATGGGATTCTTGTGCAGAGATAGAGGGTTCGATCTTAGTAGAATTCGTCTCATCCACACATGGCTCACCTCTGTGCCATTCCTCATGACAATGGTAGCCTAGTAATAAGTTGATGAGAGAGAAGATGAACATGGCTATGAGCCTAGAAATTTTTGATATTATCTTTTTTTTTTTTCTTTTTTAGAAATAGAACGTAATGAAACTAACGGAGCTAAGCTCTGTTGGTTAAAGAGACAGGTGTCAAAATACTGTGTATGTGACAGAATAGGGAAAGGGAAAACGGGGACAGGTGATTTTCTCCTCCAATCACTCATCTGACTATTTATTCATACCTTCTCCCATTTCTCTCGTGAGAGAGAACATAGCTGCACACTGCACACATTAGGGGCAGCCTTTGGGCTACTCTCACTTTCCCTCCTTCCTTTCTATTTTTTCATCTTTGTTTTAATTTTATTTTGAAATTTGAAGGAAAACTTACCTAAAACTTTAAGGATTCAAGACTTGGCATAGGTAATTGTAAGAGTTGTAATTCAACGATAGTCATGCTAGCTTTCTAGCTAATTGTGGCTATCCTTGTTTTCTCATACACTTCTTTACTTTTTTCTGTTTGAATTTTGTAATTTTGTAATTTTGATGTCTATAATTATGGATTGTGAGTAATTCTCTTGTTGAGGGTTATGGTTGTATGCTCTTTCAGACAAAAAAGAGAGAGAGAGAGAGTTGTCTGCCTTAGCCCAAATCTTGTGTAAAAGATGTTTAATTTAATGTAATGATGCAATTTTATATTATGGATGCTTATATCAATTATTGTTGGGTTGAAATGCATGTCTAGGAGCCTAGTTAGCTCTAGGGTGCGTATTTTGAGCATCTCTAGGACCCTCTCTAATTTCTAAGCTAGAAACTATCAATTTGGTATTCGAGGGGTTATAAGCATAGTGATTTACACTCATTGCGTGATTGCGTGGGCGGATTGCTTAGTAGTCTAATTTCCTAACTTTAAGTCAATTAGAGTGAGTTAGTGACCCTTGAACCGACTTTGTCCCTCTCTAATTGAGTTAGCGTGACCCTCGAACCGGCGCATTAATATCGAAATGAGAATATACGGTCCTTGAGCCTTGAACTGTTTTGGATACAGTCACCTCCAAATTTGGAAATTTGCATCTAGATCAGATTAGCTAACTTTCGACATATAAAATTTGGGTGAAGGAACTATACTAACACCCGAACATTCCCATTATATCATTTCTTACTTTGCATTCTTTAAGTTTAGTTTAGTTGTTAGTTAAATCTTTCATTTAAGTTCTTGCAATTTAGTTATTAGAGATTCAATTTACAATTTTCGGTGACAAATTCAACTCATTATAAATATCCATCACTAAGCTCGTAGCTTTGATTAGGCTTTTGTGAGAACCAAACCCCGAGCATTGCTAAGGCTTGATGCCTTAGATTAACATTTTTGTTTTATATACTTTTTTTTTTTTTGCTTAGTGACTCGAGTTTCAACTACCCAAGGATTGTGGATTATCCACTAATTCTCATGGTACGATAACTTTGGGCATAATATTTTCCTATCTTGATAAAGATATGTACGCTTGTGGTTTTTTTATTTTTTTTTGAATAAGGACTTGTGCGGTTGCTCTTAAGCCTTGATTAATGAAGCCGCAAAATGCATTTGGGGGGGGGGGGGGGGGGAGGGAGGGTGTGGACATGGTGCCTAAACCCCAAATTACAATAAGTATAAAGAGAACTTCCTGAGATAATAACAGGAATCTTAACTAAAAACCTATATTCTAGCAAACAGCAACTAACGAAGAGTGCTCTACTGGCTACTCCATTTGCTTTACAATTGTGGTGACATACCGAAAAGATAACTCTATTATGAAGTAACCCAACAAATATCTCAGCTTTCCCACTATGTTGCCACTGAAATATAAATCCGGTGACACTTAGTTTTACCCTTCCATTAGGAGGTAGCAACCATTTGACCAAACAAGGAACTCGCCGCCTATCTAGAGCAGACACATTACTGCCACTAGGAAGGAGGTTGCGACCATTTGTAAATGTAAGGAACTCGCCTTCCTTGCAGTCTCCTAGAGTAGACAAAGCACTCATGGTGCATACACCGAGACCAAGCCCACCTCGTACTACCAAGTAATGGTAGCAACTTAGTAACCCAACTACTGCCCAAGACCGTGCTGCAACTTAGAGATAGATCCTAAGCCCAAGACCCATCAGGCCTAGGATAGGTCCACATCTGAGCTAGGGAAAAGAGGGCCCAAAATGTGACTCCAGCCCAATATTGCAGCAGCAATGTCTCCACCATCCCACTTGCAAAACCGTTGTGTCGATGCCTCTTCTGGATCCCGATCTCCGTCGAATAACCCACGCCGACAGAGAACCAATGGAGACCGACCCCCTCCACCACAAACCCAAAACTTTGAGCCCCCAAATTCAAGGTAAACACCAGGACTGGGGCACCCACCATTGTCCACCTGAAACCCACCATCAGAGATCACCCGTGCTGCAAGATCCAAATCTTTGACCGCCGACACACAACCAATCACAACCATCAACCGCTTCCACGCTTCGTGTAATCACTGCCATTACCTGAACGCCAGAATGCTTGGATCCACTCTGCCCCAGTTGTGGATCACCAGCCGCACTCGACTTTCACCGGTAAGGCTAGAGGCCCGCACCAACTCCGCGATGCAGCCGGACGAGATCAAGAAAAAAAGATGAGGGAGAGTATTGTATATAATTCATTTATAACTTGTTATGTATGCTTATGTAAATGTGTATCAAGTCAGTGCGAAATCTTAAAAGATCCCAGAACTCCAACTCCAACTTCAACATCTATGTGATTTGGAGAATAAGTCCTTAGACGAATAGGAACGTCCTCCATCCAGAGCAAAGAAACTCCTTGAGATTCCTCACAAGGATAACAAATACACCCTTGAAACCTAACCTTACTCGGATCGATTCAAGTAAACTAGGTTGTGCAAGGTTTTCAATAAAAATAGCAGATTTGGACTTTTTGCTTGAACTAGATCAACTAGCGCCTGTTGAGTTTCATGATTTACAATCAATCCCGCGGCAGTTCCACGTGATGATGTTGAGCTCTACAGTATAGATCGAACAAACGAGTTCTTAAAGAGCGCACAACGGGGCTGTTAGGGTTTTAAAGCTACAATAGACTAAGCGAGAGTAGTCTAAAAAACTAATATTTTTGTTAGTTTTTATTTTTATTTTTTTTAAAGGGGCTGGTGCGGCTGCCCTCAAGTCTTGATTAATGAAATTGCAGAATACATGGGGGAACGTAGAGCCTGAATCTCAGATTTAATGAGAACAATCTGAAATAATACCATGAGTCTCTATTAAATCTATGTATTCTAACAAACACAAACTAGCAAACAGTGCACAACCGGCTCTATTGTACTCTTGATTCACTGTTAGAGAAGTAAATGATGTTTGATAATGAATTTTGTAAGAATGATTCTCAAATATTGGTCTAAACATTTATTGATTCCTACCCTGGTCTTATTAACTAATTCGATCGAAGTTTCTCTGTCAAAAAGCGAGATCGATCGACTAATTCTCAAAAGAGGTGCACCGCAAAATCTGATGCATGATATATTTGCGGGTTGCGAACAAATTATTAATCAATGCATGATCAAAATTTGGCTGCTAATATCTCTCTGAAATTGTCCTAGTTTGATTTGGAAATTCTTTGAAAAAGTTGCTGCTAAGTCAAAGAAGACTATGAATAAATATATCATGATCATGGGTTTGATCCTGACATGTTCTAGCACGTTACAGATTTGGGTAGTCGGTCAAAGTCAAAGTTTATATAGGAGCTTTTCAATCATAGTTTCTGGTTTGTGTTACATACTACCTTTCTACTATTTCAAACTTGAATCCAAATTCAAATCCACCCAAAAGTACTAGAACACATATAATACATTGAATGCATGTGATACAGGAGGAAGATATATTCAGGTCAATAGCTTGGAAATTCATATGAAAGCAAGTAAACTTTTGATATATCATGCGGGATATACATCTTAAAAATTGCATGGACTCAGCGATCACCACAAAAAAATCAATGCAAATATAGTTGGAATTAGTCACTCTAGATAAGGAATCTCTCTTCCCTTTTTGAGTAAAAGATGGATGAATAAGGGGGAAGGAGCTCCTTGTTTTCTTAATCCATCTTATAGTTGGAATTAGTCACTCTAGATACTTGGAATTCTAACTTGTTTGTTTAATTCCTACCCAATGCTACTTCCACCCTTTACATGTTTAGCCTTGTAATTTGAGCCAAATTAAAAAAAAATTGAACTAGTAAGTCAAAAAAAAAAATATAATAATTGAAACTTAATATTGAGGAATGCGTTGTTCCTTTAGAAAAGTTGTTTTGTAATGACCTTTGTAATAGTACTTTTGCTAATTTGAACAAAGTGAATATGTTAAGGGTGATGCCGGATGAAAGGCTTTAATCAGACTAAAGTTGGCAGCTAGATGTTAATGGGCATAGCCGCATAGGATCATCATCATTTATGAACTTATAGGGTTAAAATCGATTAAATTTTAAACTCATAAATTCTAAATAAGCTAGTGGCGCATATGACACGGACATTGTAGTTGAAAACATATAAAAAAATAAAATGCACAAATTGCAATAGACAGATGATCAAGAACGGCAATCTCTGATAATTAAATTATAAAATCTACAAATTGTCCAATTGAACTTAGCTCGATCCATGACATAAAATTTGACCAAAAAAAAAAAAAGGTGCTGATGGAAAAAGAAAACATGCTGAAATATAGAGCAGTAAAAGAAGCACCGGAAGCAGCCCCCCTGTACTATTCAACAAGAATTTTTTATATATATTGCCGGCTTCATTTAGTCTTCTCTCAGTCTCAGATATGAAATATTCCACAACGTCGACTGGTAAAATGCCCCACTTAACCATTAGAGGCCGCCATGCCATGAAAGAGTGACCAATAAGTAAGCACCATGTGGAAGAAAAATCATGCATATGTTGTAATTATCTTTTAGTCGTCTCTCGAGTCTTGACCACCAAATCCCCGAATACGAAAATACGACTGGAAAAACCGACATTTGAATAATCATTTGCTTTTGGTCATATAAATAAATATAATACTTCTTTGTTTATATGAAACATTCACTACGTTGCTTACTGTCATAGTGCATTTCTTTGAAACCTGACCACCACTGCGCAAAGCCGCATTCTCTTACCATAATTCCATTTCCACCTCCACTTTCTCTCCATTAATATACTACTGGTCTCTGGTAATACCTTTTCTTCGAGTGATCGATTTCAATGGTGGATGTTGAAATACCAGCGTACTTCTTATGTCCCATATCGCTTATGATCATGAAAGACCCGGTAACGGTGGCTACCGGCATCACCTATGACCGAGAAAGCATCGAGCAGTGGTTTTTGATGACCAACGAGATGTCGTGTCCGGTGACCAAGCAGCTCTTGCCAAGTGACAACAGCAACGACTCTATGACGCCCAATCACACCCTACGCCGGCTGATCCAGCAGTGGTGCACTGTCAACGCCATTAACGGCGTGGACCGAATTCCGACTCCGAAATTTCCTCTGAACAAGTTCTACGCCGTTAAGCTGGTCAGGGATCTTGGGGTCCCTCATTTGCAGCAAGCCGCGTTGAAGAAAATGGATGCACTTGCAACGGAGAATGAGAGGAATAGAAGATCGATGGCTGAAGCAGGTGTGGGAAAGGCTTTGATATTGTTAATTGTGACATGTTTCAAGGAAGGTAAAACAACCGGTCTTTTAGAAGCTTTGAGAGTTCTTCATCATGTTTGGAGTGTAGATGAAGAAACCAAGGTTTCTGTAATCGGAAACAACGACTTTCTGGAATCTTTGACATGGGTTCTAGGGTTTGATCATGAGACTGGTCATAACGATATGCTACTCCTGAAAACAGAAGCGATAGTAGTATTGAAAATGACGATACCAGTCATCAATACAGCACAGCTCGAGCGGTTAAAGCTGGAATTCTTCATGAATATTTCAAGGCTACTATTGGAGAAGAAGATATCACAGCAAGCTGTCAAATCTGCACTGCATGTGCTGGTAGAAGCATGCCCATGGGCAAGAAACAGAATGAAAATAGTCGAATCCGGTGCAATCTTCCAGCTCATTGAACTCGAATTACTCAAACCCGAAAAGCACGTCACCGAGCTGATCTTTAATTTATTGGCGAATTTATGTTGCTGTGCTGATGGGAGAGCTCAGTTCCTAAAGCATGGCGGCAGCATAGCAATGGTGTCTAAGAGAATCCTTAGGGTTTCGCCTGCCACAGATGATCTGGCCGTTCAGATACTTTCATCGATCTCAAAGTTCTCGGCGACACATGAAGTTGTTCTAGAGATGCTGTTGGTTGGAGCTGTGTCAAAGCTTTGCATGGTAATGCAAGCAGATTGTCCAGCCTATTTGAAGAAAAAGGTTAGAGGGATCTTACGGTTGCACTCTAATGTGTGGAACAATTCACCTTGTATTGCTGTATATCTTTTAACAAGACCTAGGTAACATTTGCATGAGATATATATATTGAACCAGAATACATTCTTGAGATTATTTTCCAGTCCTCTCTGTGTGTATATTCATAAATTTTGTTGGGAAATTATATTTAACACACCTTATCATGTATTCTACTATGTTTATGTGAGTGTATTAAATAATACTAGCTTTCTTCATTTTTTTTTAAAAGGATTTGATGTTATTAGATATTAAAGCCATAAAAACAGGCCAGAGTCTAACATGCACTTACATAAGAATTCGGTAAATCCGGAGAACCTATCTAAGCTAATACTAAATTCATTAAAGTCTAAGGGAACGCTCGCATGTGTAATACTTTTTTTTTTATAAGAAAATTAAAAAAATAAAATGAGATAAAACAGTTATTACAGAGAGAAAATAGAGGGAGAGAAAAGTGGGGTTGTGGGATAATTTTTTAAAAAATTTTTGTAATGAAAATCCATTTTATAATTGTTATATTTATCCTTGTGATTTAATTTATTCTCAAAATTTTTAATCTTTCACGGTTAAATCTGTCAAAATTTTTGATTTTGGCTAACAAAACCTCATCTCTTAATAATAATATAGATTAATATAAAATGTAGATTGCGAGAATTAATTAACAACTCCCTGGTACTTCGTTAATTTTTTTTTTGGGCCACTAACTAATAAGGTCAAAATTCTATAATTTTGTTTTTGTAAAAGTAAAATTGAGATTGGAATTGGTCTGCTCATTTCATTTCATAGTCCCTTTATATAGGGAGAGAATTAAAATGGAAATATCAATTTCAATAATGACATTAAATGCTGATTGATGGTAATCGCTGATTCCTTGATTCCCTTTCCATCAGTCACTTTGATGAAGACACATAATATGTTTTTCTTTTAACACTCCCCCTTGTGCCAAGTCAAAGATGAAATGGTGCATGAGTTGTTGCCTCACTAAAAACTTTGCCAAGTAACAATAAAAACCATGTGGGACAAAAAATACACCTTGGTCGAAGGAAAAGAGCACAACGCACATTCTACATTTGAGGATGACATGTGTGTGTTAGACTCCCCCTGATGTCTACACCTCCCCCTGATACTTGTATTAAGCAAGGGAGCTTGGAAAGTCTTCGCATTCCTATGTTTTTCACATGTTTCTCAAATGTGGCCTTGGGCAATGATTTGGTGAACAAATCTGCCACATTCTCCTCAGACCTTACTTGATTCACTTGAATCTTGAGGAGAGCATGTTGTTGCTGATTGTAGAAAAACTTTGGCGATATGTGTTTTTTGTTATCACCCTTGATATAACCGAGCTTCATCTGTTCGATGCAAGCTGCATTATCTTCATAAATGCAAGTAGGCTCTTCAGTGGTAGAACTCAAACCAGTAGTCCCTCGAATATGTGTAATGATAGCTCTTAACCATATACACTCACGAACCGCCTCATGTAGAGAAATGATCTCTGAGTGGTTTGAGGAGGTAGCCACAATGGTTTGCTTGATTGATCTCCAAGATATCACCATGTTCCCAATGGTAAATACATAACCAGTTTGGGAACGACCTTTATGTAGGTCAGAGAGGTACCCAGCATCAGCAAAACCAACCAAAACATCATTTGGCGTTTTGGTGTAGTGAGTGGCGTTTTCACCATCAACATTTCCTTTAGGGATTGCAGTTCCATCTACGGTCCCTCTTGTCTCTCTGTAGGAAAAGAACAGTCCCAGTCAATGGTTCCTTTTAGGTATCGGAAAATGTTCTTGATACCATTCTAGTGACGCTGCGTTGGCGCTGAGCTAAATCTAGCCAACAAGTTCACTGAGAATGCAATGTCTGGTCGAGTACATTGGGCTAAGTACAATAATGCGTCTATTGCACTTAAATAGGGAATTTCAGCTCCCAACACCTCTTCGTCATCTTCCTTTGGACAAAATGGATCTTTCCTTGCATCAAAACTTCGACCGATCATGGGAGTGCTAGTAGGATGCGCTTTGTCCATGTTAAATCACCTGAGCATCTTTTGGACATACGCAGACTGGTGGATTAGTATTCCACAAACTCGGTGTTCTAGTTCAAGGCCTAGACAAAATCAAATTTTCCCAAGATCCTTTATCTCAAATTCGGATTTCAAGTAGCTTGCGGTTTCTCTTATTTCATCAAGAGTACCTATTATGTTCATATCATCGACATATACTGCTACAATTGTAAATCCAGAACTTGTTTTCTTTATGAATACGCAGGGGCACAATTCATCGTTCTTATAGCCCTTCCCAATCAAGTAGTCACTTAGACGGGTATACCACATCCGCCCGGATTGTTTCAATCAGTAAAGTGAGCGTTTTAACCTAATTGCAAACATACTCCGTGGTTTAGAGTCACTTGACTTGGGTAATGATAGGCCATCAGGCACTTTCATATATATATATATATATATATATATATATATCTCTAAATCAAGAACCCCATAGAGATATGCAGTAACCACATCCAGAGCTACATTTCCAGTCCTTTTGAAACTACCAAGCTAACTAAGTAGCGGAACGTTATAACGTCCATTACGGGAGAGTATGTCTCCTCGTAGTCAATTCCAGGGCGTTGTGAGAAACCTTGCCCCACAAGGCGAGCCTTGTACCTCAGGACTTCATTCTTCCCATTACCCTTTCTGACAAAGACCCATTTATGTCCTACAGGCTTTACACTTTGTGGGGTTAGCACTACAGGACCAAATACCTGTTTCTTTGCTAGAGAATCTAGTTCTACTTGGATTGTTCTTTCCATTTAGGCCAATCTTCTCTTTGTTGACATTATGCAACAGAGCGTGGTTCGATATCTTCATGCTCTATGATTTATTAAGCAACAGCGTATTATATCATCAATGTGTATGGAAGATCTTTCTATCAACTCATACGCACTTTCATAATCCTTTGAGATTTCTTTGTTCTCTGGAATCATTTCAAACATCAGAGCGTCCTCCAGTATTGATTCATGGACATAACTATAATCAGAGACAATCTCATGAGAGGGATTCTCTACATTGATGATTAATGGATCGGTTTGTGCCTTACTCGCCCTCTTCTTCCTTGGGTGAGTGTCAATCGAACCAAGTGGTCTCCCCCTCTTCCTTTGGGGAGCCACGGCCTCAACCACACCTCCACTAAGTGTGGTTGCAGTGCCTCTATTTGCAGCACCGTGCCCCTTGTTAGGGGCTTCTAACCTTGCAGGCACATTTGCAACTGGTATATGTGATCTCGTCACTTTTGTGATATCAGTGAACGCATCAGGCATCGAATCTGCTGCGTTCTGAAGATCGATTATTCTTTTCACTTCACTTTCATTTTGTGATGTGCGGGGATCAAAATGAGACAGAGTGGGGACAAACCACAACAATTCATGTCGTTCCCTTGGGAAATCCTTTTTCCTATCTCCCCCTAATGACGGGAAGACTGTCTCATCAAAGTGACAATCCGCAAATCTAGTGGTAAAGAGATCGCCTGTCAAGGGTTCCAAGTAGCGGATAATTGTTGGGGATTCGTATCCAACATAAATACTTAATCGTCTTTGAGGACCCATTGTGGTGCGCTGTGGGGGCGCAATAGGCACATGTACTGCGCAACCAAATATGCGTAATTGTGAAATGTCAGGCTCATATCTAGTTACCAACTGGTATGTAGAAAAAGGTTGGCTAGCAGTGAGTCTGAAACGAATAAGTAAAGCTGTGTGCAATATTGCATAACCCCATTCAAATATAGGCAGGTTGGTGCGCATAACCAATGCCCTAGCCACCATCAAAGCCACCATATGTAGCCTTTTGATGGTGGCTTTTGCGAGACCATTTTGTGTATGTACATGGGGTACAGGATACTCTACATCGATCCCGATCGACACGCAATAATCATCAAATGCTTTTGATGTAAACTCTCCAGCATTATCAAGACTTATAGACTTGATAGGGTGATCAGGGTGGTGAGCCCTTAAACGTATAATCTATGCTAGGAATTTTGCAAATGCAGCATTTCTTGTGGACAATAAAGTGACATGTGACCAGCGTGTCGAAGCATCCACCAAAATCATAAAGTACTTGAATGGTCCGCATTCTGGATGTATAGATCCACAAATATCTCCTTGTATCATTTGTAAGAATGGAATGTTTTGTTTTGTGTTTTAGCATAGGAAGGTCTCGATCCTGTTTTTGCTAAAGAGCAGGCTTTGCAAAATGAGTGATGTGCCTTTGAAATAGTCAATGAGGCATAATGGGAGGGAGGTAGTGCTTCTAATACTTCAGAAGGCAGTGGCCGCATTTGAGCAGTACTAGGGCCGACACCTTGTAGTATGGCAGATTTTTCTCCCATTTTATTTTTCACTCGAAAGAAGGGATGTCCATATGAGTTTGTTTTTTTTTTTTTAAATACGGATCATTATGTCACGACCGGGGTGCCCTAGGCGGTCATGCCAAAGCCTGTATGATTCAGTGTCACACATTTCATTGTTGGTGACAGTATAGGATTCAATTATCTTAATCGTAGTGAGGTACAGTCCACTAGATTGACTTATAAGTTTCTCTAAAATGCCTTTCCTTTCACATTTCCACATTTATTAGAGGTAATATAAAAGTATTCAGTTTCATTTTCACAGTATGTTTTTACGTGATAACGTTGGCACATATCTTTAAAACTTAACAAGGTTCGATTAGCTCTTGGTGCATGCAGAGCGTATGTGACATTAAATATATCTCATATTCTTTAGAGTATTTCTATTTTAGGTAGAATGATAATCTTTTCATTCAAATAATATTTTCTTTTTCTGGATATGTTGCTTTACATCTTTATAGTGCTATTTCGAACCATGTAAATATGTGTATAGTAAATAAATTTGAATAAATTCAGTGCTTCAGAATAAAATTTGAAATTTATTAATAAGCTAACGATAATCAAATCAAGGTCTTGTTCAGAAATCTAATTCATCAAACCACTATTGAAATAAACTTTAAGACCAAGTAATAGTCTAATTTAAAATGAGGCATTATGCCTTCACAACTGTTTTTGGAAAATAAAATAAATAAAACAGATCAGTCAAAATCTGGGGCATCGGTTGACTGAGCAAGTTCCTTGTTGCCATTAAAGTCTGCAATTGTGAGGTTGATGTTTGGGTCATGGCCTCCTTCTTCCATATAGTGAGCCTCTTGTTCTTTAGACTCCCTATACCTCTTGTAATTGGCTGCTACTCTGTTGCTTGCTTGGCAGTTCTTGTCCCAATGACTTCACACCTATAGCATGGTTCACTGCCAACTCTATCCTGTTTGACTAAAGGGTTCTTAGGTGGCCTTTGATCTTGTTTCCATGACCACTAGGGCCAGCACCACCATCTTGCGCCATACATTGGGAGGACCTCCATGTCCCTTGCCACGTTGTGCATTATTGCCACGTGGGTAGGGATCAACACGTCCAACCCCCTTTGCATTGGGGTGCTTTCCATCTTTCACTTTGCCATAATTAGCCTTGGAATTTTTCTTTGTCCCAACAGGCCTGACATTGTTGTTCAAAACAACCTTATTATGCCGCTCAGACACTTGCAGTAGGTTGATCAGCTTATTGAAGGTTGCGATTCTTTCGTTGTCATATTCCAGCCTATACTAGTTCGCTAGTATAAGTGCTGAAGTAGGAAAAGTGGAAAGAGTCTTCTAGATCATATCATCTTCTGTGAGTTCCTTTCCACAGAAATTTAGACGTGCCTTTAGGCGCAACATGTCATTGTTGAAGTCATTGGCCCTGTTGTAGTCAAGCAAGCGGATTTCATTCCACTGAAAGGTCAGTTCTGGGAGTAAGGTGTCATGAATGTTCCCAAAACGTCTCTTAAGGGCATCCCACAGTTCTTTGGATGTCTTCAATTGAAGGTACTCCCAGCGTAGGCTAGGATCAATATGCCGCCTCAGAAACATTAAGGAATTTGCTTTCACCTTATTAGACGGTACATCGTCTTTGGGGTCGGTAATGTTGGCAGTGTAGTCTTTTGCTACAAAAACGGTTTCTACATCGGAAATCTAACGATGGTACTCAAGTCCTTCTGAGTCCAAAATGTCAAATTCAGGTCGAGTTGGATCAGCCATCTACATAAACAAGAGAGAAGAAATAAATTACGCAGTCATAAAGACATCTACATTAATTATTTTCCAAAAATATGAATTAGATTTCAAGACCAAGATTCGTAATGGTCACATTTTTTTTCCGATGCTATGTGAAAATGCTTTATCACGGTAAGTGTGTGTGTATAATGCGCATGAATTTTCATTATCATGGCAAAGCGGATTGTATATGTTGCATTCTAAAAATAACCATAGCACATTTAAACATAGCATATATAAAAATAAAGTATATGGCATGCTCAAATTTCACAAATATACAACTAAATATATGTTACACATAATGATAGCAATAATATATCATGCTTAAAAAAAAATTACGAAATATGCTTAAAAATTTCATAATAAAAAAAAGGGGAAATGATCATTTACCCGATTTTAGGCTAAAAATTGCCCACTTGCTCCACCAACTGTTTTTTAACCCCATTTACCCAAAACACTCTAAGAGATTATTTCCCCTTTACCATATTAATTATTATTTTTTTTTTTAGACTTTTTTGCCCTCTCCTTCTTTTTCACTTAGAGGGAGAAGACTTGCCGGCCTCCGTTGACTAGTGGCAGGGCGCCGGCGACAGGTGACCGAAATCCGGCGACCGGTCACCGATGACGGGAATCCGGCCACCGATTGACTAGTGGCAAGGGCACCGGCGACAGGTGACCGGAATCCGGCGACGGTCACCGATGACCGGAATCAGACCACCGATGACCGGAATCAGACCACCGATGACCGGAATCCGGCGACCGGTCACCGGAATCCGGAATCCGGCTACCGGACTGGTGTCCGGATTCCGGCATATGAATTTAGTGCCCCCTAATAATACCTAGAATCATATTATTGCCCCCCAGTAATCATATTATTGCCTCCCAAATTCATATTATTTCCGTCCAGTGAATTGTATAAACTCCCAAAACCAAAATGAATACACTATAGGTCACAATTGATCATATTATTGCCCCCCAGTAATCATATTATCAAGATTCTAAATCTCTGCGATATTTCCGATATATCCCCCGATATCTCCTTTTTTGGACGGACCGATATATTTAGGGGGGTAAATATCTTATCTGTCACCGTTTCTGCGAAATTTCTTCGACATCGTCAAATATCCCCGATATATTAGATATTTGCGATATATCCCGATAAAGTGAAGAAATATCTGTAAAATTTGAGGTAAAAATTAAAAAAAAAACTCATTAATTCTCTAAATGAAAATCTGTGTGAAGAGAGATTTCCTAAAGGCAAATTTGAGTGAGGAGAAATCCCCTCAGGGTGAATCTAGGTGAGTAGAAAATCTCCTCAAGGCGAATCTAGGTGAGGAAAAAAATCCCCTCAAGGCGAATCTAGGTGAGGAGAATTGGATAAATACCCTCAAGCCGATTTTGGGTGAGAAGTAATTCTCTAAAATTCTAAATGCAAATTTGTGTGAGGAGAGATTTGGTACTGTGTAGTCTGTGACTATTTCTGTAACTCTGTATGTAGTTTGTAACTCTGTATTTGAATAATAGAAAGAAAATAAAGTAATAAATGTTCAATTATTCAAATGAGGCCAAATGGCATTGCAGAAAGAAGTCAAGGAACCATATATGGATGACATGATGAGAAGAGAGTGCAGAGTACGTAGTATTAAATTTTGGCTATGCATCTTGAAAAAGTGAGGAATAATGAAGCTACTGTGTAGTCTGTGTCTTAAACCTGAATTTTTTTTTGGAAGTTGTCTCTTGTTTTAGTGGATCAACATAATTAAAAATAGAAAGTGATATATGATATGAAGCAAACTACATATGATATGTAGTTTTGAAGGTAATTTTGATCATGTCACCCAAGATGAAGACCACGGAGTGAGAACAGCTGGTCATGGTGCTCAAGAAAAGACCCGATATGGGAGGAGGACTAGAGGTGCAACTAATGATCAAAGTACGTCATCTGATGTTTCTTCAATTGCCTTAAGTTTTGACTCTATCAGTTTAGGCACAGAGCGCAGTGGGATCTCAAATGAATCTCATGAAGGCAACAATCAATTTGGTTATGATGCTTATGGATATAATCAATATGGAGAAGTATATGATCAGTCATCTAGTTGGGTCCATCCTTATTATCCCCTTATAGGGGAAACAGTCGGCAGCTCTAAAGAGATCTATAACTATCATGTTCATCACTACAATTCGCACTATATGAGTCATATGTCTTGGTCTGATTATTGCATTTTCGTAGACCAGCGAGTGGCTTTTCAACAGCCTAGAGTCTCTTTTTGAATGTAGATGAAGTTTACATTCATATGTATTTATATGTAGTTCTAAATTTCTAATAAATTTACTTTTTTCAAAAACGATATTTTCGTACACTGTATCTCCGATATATCCGATATCTCCCTTTTTCAAAGTACCGATAGATATGAAAATACCGATATTTAAAACCTTGCATATTATTGCCTCCCAAATTCATATTATTTCCGTCCAGTAAATTGTATAAACTCCCAAAACCAAAATGAATACATTATAGGTCACAATTGATCATATTATTGCCCCCCAGAAGGCAAAAGCAGCTGCTGTTCAATTGGTCCAAGAACCAGATTTCTATGGCGTGGTTGGCCAGGATCATCATACAACAGGTGGAGTTACTCCTACAGCCTCTATAACTGGTCGAGGTAAAATTTGTATGACTTTAAAGGTTTCTCACTTTGTTGGTTCTGATACATGGATTATTGATTCTGGTGCCTCTGACCATATGACTTATGATAAATCATATTTTACTGAGTTGTCTTCCCCACCAGTGTCCTATGTCACCAATGCCAATGGTGAGGCTTTTCCTGTGTTAGGGTCAGGTCAGTGCGTATTACTCCCACTTTAGAACTTCATAATGTGTTATATGTACCTGACTTGTCTCATCATTTGATATCTGTTCCACAGTTGAATGCTGAGTCTAAATGCTCCGTAACCTTTTACCCTATGTATGTGATTTTTCAGGATCTTCTCACCAGGGAGTTAATTGGTCGGGGGTATCTGAGGGGCAGATTGTTCCATCTGGATCAGACATACACAGGGGAGAAACCAGGAGCACCGTCCCGCGCCGCTTTGACTTCGAATTCTGACAAGCTAAGTGAAATTTGGTTGTGGCATCGCCGTTTAGGGCATCCATCTTTTAGTCTTATGAGGAAAAACATGCCTACTCTGTTTATTGGTGTGGATGAGTCTGCTTTACATTGTGAAACATGTGTCTTGGCCAAAAGTCATCGTGCTACTTATTCTCCTAGTATTTCTAATAAAAGTGTTATTCCTTTTGAGTTGATTCATTCTGTTGTTTGGGGACCTTCTAGAGAACCCACTGTGCCCGGTATGAGATATTTTGTGTTGTTTATTGATGATTGTACGAGATTGTCATGGGTTGCTCTTCTTAAAACCAAAGATGAAGTATTTCCAGCTTTTCAAACTTTTCGTACCCTTGTTCAAACACAATACCATAGCATCATTAAAGTCCTTCGTTCTGACAATGGGGGAGAATATGTTAATCATGTTTTCCAAGAGTTTTTCAAAACCCATGGGATTGTTCACCAAACCACATGTCCACAAACACCAGAGCAAAATGGAGTGTCTGAAAGGAAAAACCGTCATTTACTTGATATGGCTCGTGCCCTACTCTTTAGTGCTCATATGCCTAAGTATCTTTGGGGCGATGCTATTCATGCTTCTTCACATCTTATCAATCGTCTTCCATCTAGTGTCCTTCATGGGAAAATTCCATTTAAGGTTCTTGCCTCTCATATTTCCTTACCTTTCTTTCATAATCTGCCAGCTCGTGTCTTTAGTTGTGTTGTTTTTGTCCATATTCCAAAAAATCAGCGGTCTAAGTTGGATGCCTGAGCGCTTAAGTGTGTGTTTGTGGGCTACGGAGGTTATCAGAAAGGGTACAAGTGCTATCATCCACCAACAAGAAAGTACTATGTCACTATGGATGTTACTTTCTTTGAGGACATGAGTTATTTTTCCTCCTCCGATACAGCTCTTTAGGGGGAGAATTCATATTTTGAAGAGCTATATCATTATCATGGAGAGGGGGAGGAATCAGAAAGCGGAGAAGAAGTTGCACAGACATGAGGTACTTTGACGGATCCAGTTGAGAGAATTGGCTCATCACTTTCAGAAGCAGAAGCTCCAGACATCCAGATACCATCACTTCCAGAAGCAGAAGCTCCAGACATCTAGACACCAGTTTCAGTTGAAGACACAACTGCCCCTACTGCCATCACTTCCACCCCTGACCCACAACTTCCTGATACTGAAGATCACTCATTTGAGGTATGTCCACCCACTAGTATTAGCAATAGTGAGTCTAATGTTGAGCAACATGTGTTACCAAATAGGACCACTCGAGGTCAATCAGCTAAAAGATATGAACCTACTCTTACTACCAAATCAAAATACCCAGTAGCCAATTATATGTCCACTAGGAGGTTGTCTAAGTCATATGAATCATTTGTGAATCAAATATCTGCTGTATCAGTACCTAACAGAGTGCAAGATGCATTGGGGGATCCAAAGTGGAGGAAGGCAATGGATGAAGAGATGGAGGCGTTGCAGAAGAACAATACTTGGCAACTTGTGCCTCCACCACAAGGCAAGAAGGCTGTAGGCTGTCGTTGGGTGTTTACTGTGAAACATAATGCAGATGGATCAGTGAATCGATACAAAGCACGTCTTGTAGCAAAGGGGTTTACTCAGACGTATGGTATTGACTATGATGAAACATTTGCTCCTGTTGCCAAGATGAACACTATTCGGGTTCTGCTATCGTTTGCTGCTAGTTTAAATTGACCACTCCTACAGTTTGATGTCAAGAATGCATTTCTTCATGGAGAGTTAGTCATGGAAGTATACATGAGCCTTCCACCTGGGTATATAGTTACTTCTCCTGGTGATTTTGTATGCAAATTGAGAAAGTCTCTGTATGGTCTTAAACAATCACCTCGTGCTTGATTTTATTGCATGATTTTCACAGTTCATGCGGAAGGTTGGTTACAAACAGAGCAACTCAGATCATACCTTGTTTCTCAAGCATCAACAAGGGAAGGTAACAGCTCTAATTATTTATGTGGATGATATGGTAATCACTGGCAATGATACTGGTGAGATGGATAGACTGCAGAGACAGCTAGCCTCTGAGTTCGAGATGAAGGACTTGGGTGAATTTAAGTACTTCTTAGGAATTGAGGTAGCCAGGGGGAGAGAAGGGATCTACCTGTGCCAGAGGAAGTACGTTCTTGACTTGCTAACAGAGACAGGTTTGTTAGATTGCAGACCTATTGATACTTCTATTGAGCAGAATCACTGTTTAGGTGAGTACCCAGATCAGGTACCTACTGATCGAGCTCGCTATCAGAGGTTAGTTGGACGCTTGATTTATTTGGCTCATACTAGACCAGATATTGCATATGTAGTGAGTGTGGTAAGTCAGTTCATGCACAACCCGAGTGAAAGTCACATGGATGCTGTTATGAGAATTTTGAAGTACCTGAAGTCAGCTCCAGGAAGGGGAGTATTGTTTTCTGGACACAACAACATCCTTGAGGTTTCTGGCTTTACAGATGCAGATTGGGCTGGAAATATTACAGACAGGAGGTCAACATCAGGTTACTTTACCTTTGTGGGAGGTAATTTGGTTACATGGAAGAGTAAGAAACAGAAAGTTGTGGCACGATCTAGTGCTGAGGCCGAGTATAGAGGTATGGCTCACGGAGTGTGTGAATTGCTGTGGCTAAGAAATCTGGTACGTGATCTGGGTTTCAAACTCAAAAGTACTATGCAGTTGTATTGTGACAACAAGGCAGCCATTGACATATCACAGAATCCAGTACAACATGATCGTACTAAGCATGTGGAGGTTGATCGTCACTTTATAAAGGAGAAGCTAGATGCCAAAATTATTAGCTTTCCTTTTGTTCCAACGGAAGAGCAACTTGCAGATATACTTACCAAAGGAGTCTCTAGGAAGGTGTTTTATGACTCACTAAGCAAGTTGGGCATGATTGATGTGTATGCGCCAACTTGAGGGGGAGTGTTAGCGTGAGTCATGGTTTAATATTAGGAATAGAATATATTGTAATTATTCCGTAGTTAGTACTTGCCTGTTATATTCTTGTAATCCTCTCTATATACCTCCACTGTGAGATGAATAACATATCAAACAATTCACTCTCTAAATCTCGTCTTGTTTGAGTAATACGTTCAAAACAACTATCTCACATATTGAGAAGTTTCTGTTGCACTTTGCATGTTCGAGATTGAGCGAACTTCTTGGCCTGCGGCTGGACTCGATCCAATCAGCTCCCTCAGCTCTCTTTCATGTTGAAACCCTCAAGAAAAACTCACCTTTTTTATTAGTCTTTGGTGAGTATCATCTTTTCCATAAAACTCTATATATTTTTTGTTGTTATTACAAATCCTTGAAGATTATGAACTTGTCACTGCTGTTGTTGGTATCTTGCTGCCTTAATTTTGATTTGTCATCCATTCTAATGTCTAGGGATTCTGCTAGGTCATGGCTACACCTTGAGTATTAGAATCGTATTTGGTTCAAAGGTTATTTGTTGTTTGTAGCTGTCCAAATATCATGTTTCAATGCATTATGTCATCGAGCTACAACACCTGCCCATATAGTATTAGAAAGTAACTTGAGCTATAGATCATTAGGAGCATTATACATGGCTCTTAAGTGTGTTGGATTTGTGCTAGAACATGGTTATTTTGAACATTGAAATCATGCTTGATCATAGAGTTTATTTGTGTTATTGTTGTCCAAACACCATGTCTTCAAAACATCATGTTAGTGAGCTACAAGACCTTCCCCTTATAGTATTGAAGGGTGACTGAGACTTTAAGCTTTTAGAAGCTTTAGATACTTTCTTTAGGTGTCTAAGAATCTACTTAACCAGCCATTTTGGGTACCAAAAGAGCTTTACACAAAAGAACCAGTTTCTGCAGATTTTCAGTTTTCAGTAAAATCTGATCCAGTTGCATTCATTTCAAAACTGGAGCTAAACCGTTGATAATTTGGGGTCAGTTTCTTCTAGAGAAATATATTAGACACATATATGAACATTCCAGAATTTGAATCACCCCAAAAGCATTTTTCTAGAATTAGTTATGAAATTTTGAAATAGGGGAACAGAAGCTTGTATTTCTGGAAAGAATTTGCACATTGTTTTACTTCAGCCTTTAAAACCTTTACTCTTTGTTTGGTTTCACTTGAAATTCAATAACCATTTCAATCTTACTGAGTTGGTTGTCAAGCCATCCTTCTTTCAAAACGATAACTCATGTTTTTAAACTTAGATATGGGGGCGGGCATGGGCAATGACTGGATGTAGGAGCCTAACCCCTACTTTAGTTTCTTTTGCAGGCTGTTGTTGTCGAAGCTTGGGTACGGAGGATAATCCTTGGAGGACACAATTTTTTTTATTCTATTTAAAGTTTATTTCTTTTTGGCTTGCTTGATTTCACTAAATTTTTGTAACATTATGTATGGTTGATGATGTGTGTGATTGCTTACCACCAAAGTGGAACCCTAGGGTTAGAACCTCCATTTGAGTTTAGGTCCTAGTGGGCTAGACCTAGAAGACGCACATAAATTACCATTTAATGAACTTAATGCAAACTTGGGCTAAGAACTAAAAATTGACATAGGTTCTAAAACTCAACTCAACACCACCTTCCTTTCCTCTTATTCGCCTAGTTCGTAATCTTGTGATTACGAGCCAAGCCCAAGAATTTTGGGCTTATAGATTTCTTGCTTTCCAACCTAAAAGCCTTGTCTCTTTGAGGAATTCTAGGCCCAAAACACTTACTCCAAGTGTCGCGGGTGTAGGGTTCCTTGGGGAGGCGGCGCTGTGGTAATCCGGTCTCCGAGTCGCCACAATATATATATATATATATATATATACAGATCCTATCCAGAGCGAGGCATCGCTTTGAAATTTCAGAGCGAGGTTAGGGTTTAGGGTCACTTTTCGGTCGCATATCCACATCTCAACCGTTCAGTTTTAGGTACTAATTATCTCTCTCTGCAAAATTTCAACGAAATTGATGGTCTTTAAGGTATCTAACTCGCTTAAACCAATGGACGAACTGAATCTGTCCAACCTGAACCGTACTAGCTTTAAGGCAGTTATCAATGCCTTAACGACCATCAATTTGGCTGAAATTTTGCAGAGATGATCTATACATTAGTACCTAGAAACTGAACGGTTGAGATGTGGATATGCGACCGAAAAGTGACCCTAAACCCTAACCTCGCTCTGGATAGGATCTGTATATATATATATATATATGGGGGGTGAAATTTGCACACCCAAAATTGCAAACCACACACCCCTTCATTTTTTTTAATAATATTTCATGTCACCTCTTTTTTCACTTCCTAAAACACCCTCAAAGTCAGATTTTTTTTTTTTTTTTGGGTCTTTCTTCTCTCTCTCTCTCTCTTCCAAAACCATGACAAAACTCAAAGTGCAAACAGAATTGGACTCGTCCCTTCGATGAAAAGCCTTAAACTAATGAACTCTCTCAAACTCATCTCTTAGAGACTGAAACCCAGAAACCCAATCTCGCGACAAACACCCCAAATTGTTGTAAGTGTAAAGCCTCCTCCATCGATGTACTTGCTTCGACGTCATTCTAAGATGCCTCTGTCACCTGCCCCTACTGAGACACATGATTCCTCGAAGAGATAGAAACAACGCTGCTACCGCTGACTCATCACCACCATCAGTTCCTAGCTTCTTAGAGACGAGCAGCGATCTCTGTCCAAACCGATCTGTAGGATCTGAGTCTCTGAGTCGAAGAGGAAGACGACGACGTTTGGGATCTTAACTGCCAGAACAGGCAGAGAGAGGAGGTTGTCGTAGGAGCGCTCTGTTGCAGTCTTGGTGGTGGCTGTTAGGAACCGGAAAATGGCAACAACCGAACCGATTGGCTTCGATTCGGTTCCGGAAATTTTTAGCGTCAAACACGAACCGATTTCATAAAATGATTTCGGTGATTGTTCCTTGAAATTTTAAAGGGATCTGAACTGATCCCAGTAATACTTTCTGGTATGTTGTTTGGAGAAGAAAGAGAGAAAAGTGAGAGTTTTGGTCATGGTCTGGAAGACAGAGGGGGAGAAAGAGAGAGAGAGAGAGAAGAAAAGACCAAAAAAAAAAAACTGACTTTGAGGGTGTTTTAGGAAGTGCAAAAAGAGGTGACATGAAATATTATTAAAAAAATGAAGGGGTGTGTGGTTTGCAATTTTGGGTGTGCAAATTTCACCCCCCATATATATATATATATATATATATAGAGCCATTCTGCTAAGGGATCCCTTTTTTGATCTTTTCTAGGGATAGGGCATTTCACTAACTTTCGATCATATTTTCGCATCTCAACCGTTCAGTTTTTAGGTCATAATGTGTAGATCATTTCTGCAAATTTTCAGCTACATTGATTATAGTTAAGGCATTCAAAATGGCAATTTAAGATTATAAGTATGAATAGTTCAAGTTTGATAGATTTGGTTCGTTAATTGATTTAATCTAGTTTGATACCTTAACGATCACTGATTTAGCTGAAAATTTGCAGAAATGATCTACACATTATGACCTAAAAACTGAACTGTTGAGATGACGAAATGTGATCGAAAAGTTGGTCTAATGCCCTATCCCTAGAAAAGACCGAAAGAAGGGATCCCTTAGTAGAAGGGCCTTATATATATATATATATATATATATATATGGGTTAAATACTGTTTACTCCCTGAACTTTTACTCAAAAAACACTGCAGTCTCTGTCCTTCTAATTTTACTCGTTTACTCCATGTACTCTCAATGTTGGACCAATAGGTCCATTTCGTTACTCTCCATCCAAAAATTCGGTTAATCACTGACGTGTCAGACTTTTTTGAGGTAAAATGTTTATTCTACCCTTGTTTTTTTTTTAAATTAATTAATTATTTTTTTTTTCCAAAAAAGGAATTTTTTTTTTTTTGGGTCTCTTCATCTATTCGATTCATCCTTCCTCAGATCTCTCTCTATCTTTTCCTGGTTAGCATTCGATTCATCCAACCCAACATGACTACGAAATCCCAATCCCTAAACCTCAATTTTCCCTCAAAATTAACCAAAGTAGTGAAAGGCCCAATTCATTTCAGGGATGAGGCTGTGAATTGGGATCAGTCAATTTGGTGGGGTTGAGTTGATTTCGTGGATTCAGGTGACTCAAAGCCTCAAACAATCAAACTCATCTTTCGATTCAAAACCCAGAAGCTCACCTCAAATTCCCAAACTTTATCAATCCTGGACCTTGCGCATACCTCTGTTGGAAGAGCCATGATTTTGTCGCCCTCTGCCTTCATCCTCCGCACTCTCTCACAGTGACATAGTCTCACTCTCGGCCTCTACCTTGATAGCTTGCATCAGCGTGTTCTCGTCCAATGACAACCATTTTTGCACAAATCAGTAAATCTAGCTCTAACATGGTCCAAATCTCTAGATCCCGAATTCAAATTGTTGAATGTAGAAACCTCCGACTTCGTATCTTCCATGTTCAGCACAGCTGGTGGACTCATCTAAACCGAATTTTCATCAGCACAGATCTGTGTGATTTTTTAGTATGAGAGGGAGAGTAGACCCCGAGGCCCAATAACGAAAACGAAGGTGTTTTCAGGGATCAGAATCAAAACAGAGGAAGCAGAGCTCTTTCTCTTTCTCAAAGGCTGAAAGAAACCGTATATAGCTTTCTTTCTCTTTCTCTCTAATTTTTTTGCTTTGTGGGTTGTTTTTATTCTTTGGAATTGGTTTCTTTGGGTAATGATGCTCTATGTTTCTGGAGGAGAGAGAGAAGAAGAGATCAGGCATGCCAAGAGATGCTCTTGAATAAAGACGAAGAAGGGCCGAACGGTTGCCTAAACCCAATTAATTGGATATCTATGAATATCTCTAATTCTAAACCCTATTACAACTAGGTTAAGTAACCTAGAGTTTGGCCTAGACACATATTCTGGATTTACTTGAACACTCCCCCTTGTGTCGCCCAAACGTGGTGCTCCTCTCGTTGCCTCATTAAAAACCTTACCGAGTAACAAAACCCTGTGGGACAAAAATAACCTTGTTCGAAGGGGAAAAAGAACACAACAAACCCTTCACGTTTCGAGACCATATATGTAGACATCTCCCCCTGATGTCTGCATCTCCCCCTGATGACAACGGTCATGGGAGTTTGGATAATTTCCGCAAACGATGCTACCAACATGTTTTTCGAAAGTGGAATTTAGGCAATGACTTAGTGAGCTAGTCTGCCACACTGTCCTCAAATCGAACCTAGTTCACTTTAATCGTGAGAGAGTCTGTTGTTGCTGATTATCCTTGGTGTTGTCGCATTTGATGTAGCCTTGCTTTACTTATTGAAGATAAGCAGCATTATCCTAAATGCTCGTAGGCTAATCTGTGGTAGACTTCAAACCATAATTGTTCGAACATGCGTAATCATGGATCCAATCCATATACATTCACGAACCTCTTCGTGAAGAGCAATAATCTTGCATTGTTCGAAGATATAGCGACTGGGGTCTATTCTGTAGACCTCTAAGATATCACGGTCTTTACCCATAGTGAACACTTAAGCAGTTTGGGAAGACTTTTGTATGGGTCAGAGAGATACCCAACATCAGCAAAACCTTCCAAAACACATGTCTTTTTGGGATGGGGATAGAGGACACAGGCCAGTATTTGCGGCGTTCCTGGTGTGTGATGGGTCCGAATCCATCGTCTCTTTGTAGGGATAGAACAAGCCCATATCAATCGTACATCTCAAGTACCGAAAGATATATTTTACACTAATCCAATGGCGTCGCATTGGCGCAGAGATAGACCTTAGCTAACAAGTTTACTGGAAATGAGATTTCCGGTCTTGTACATTGAGCTAAGTACAATAATGCGCCTATTGTACTTAAGTAAGGCACTTCTGCCTCTAGCACATCTTCGCCATCATCCTTTGGACGAAGAAGATCCTTTTCAGGATCAAGACTATGGTCGATCATTGGGGTGCTTGAAGGCTTGACCGTGTCAAAATGCCTAAGCATCTATCAACACGGTGCTTAAGTTCCAAACCGAGACATAATCGTGTTCTCCCAAAATCCTTCATCTCAAACTCGGATTTCAAGTGTTCAGTGGTTTCTCTTAACTCTTTAAAGGCTTCCAATTAAGATCATGTCCAACATGAACTGCAATAGAATCCAAAACTTATTATGGAAACGCGTGGGCATATCCCTTCCCAATCAAATAGTCACTTTAGTGAGCGTTTTAACCTCTTTGTAAAACGCGCTCCGTGTCTAGAGCCACTTGACTTAGGTAAATGAATTTCACCATGAACTTTCATGTATATTCCATATCTAGATCCCCATAGATATATGTAGTGACCACATTCATAAGCTGCATGTTCAGTTATTTAGAAATTACCAATCTGATAGGGTAGTGGAGTGCAATGACATCCATTACCTGAGATATGTCTCATCGTAGTCGATTCTAGGGAGTTTTGTGAGAAGTCTTGAACCATAAGGCGAGATTACTATCTCTTTTTCTCATCACGCTTTCTAACGAAGACCCATTAGTCAACAGGTTTTATGTCAGGAGGTGTTGGCATCACAGGCTCAAAAACCTTCATCTTCGTTAGAGAATCCAACTTAACCTGGATCGCATCTTTCTATTTAGGCCAAATTTCTCTACATTGACATTCATTCATCAACGGAGCGTGGTTTGATGTCATTGGACTCAACAAACTCATGCGCAATGAAATGCGCAACTACATCATCAATTATGTTGGAGTTTCTATCCCACGTCTCATGTACACTAGTGCAATTTTCATAGACTTCTATATTCTCAAGAATAGGTTCTGACATTTAGGCGTCCCCCAAAGGTAACCTTAATCAAGAAGATTCTCATGAGATGGATTTTGAGTCTTGATGATCAAAGGATTGGAATGTGCCAAAGTATCATTCGAACCCACGGGTCTCCCATGCATCCTAGCTGGGGACATGGCCTATAACACCAAAGTGCCACTCTCTTTGGCGTTGGTACCATGCCTACCTCCATGTAGGGTGGCGCTACATCCTCTCGTAGGGACGTCCTTCCTTGCAGGCATGTTTCCAGCATATTTGTGTGATCTCATCACTTCAACGGGGATTGAGATGAGACATAGTGGGGACAGGCCAAGACAATTCTTATCGTTCCTGCTGAACATCTGTGTTCTTATCTCCCCCTAATGAAGGGAAAACTGTCTCATCAAAGTGGCAACCCGCAAATCTAGCGGTAAGGAGATTGCCTGGCAAGGGAATTAAGTGGCAAACGATTGTTGGAGTCTCAAATCCAACTTAGTTGTCTATTCGTCAGTAAGGACCCATCATAGAGCACTGTGGTAGCTCAATTGGCACATAAATGGCACACTTAAATATGTCAAAGTACGATACTTATACCCAGTCACTATATGTAATGCAAAGGTAGATTGAGCGGCGGTGGGTCGTAGACGAATTAGCATAGCTGCATGCGATATTGCATCACCCAGAGCGGATATAAGGAGATTGGGGCGCATTACCAATGTCCCGACTACCATTGTAGTCTTTTTCGTGAGACCATTTGGGTGTGTACATGAGAATATGATGTCCAACATCAGTCCCATTGCAATATCCATCGAAAGTCTCTAGCATAGTCAAATCCAATTGACTAAATAAAATGATTCGGGGAGTGAGCCTGTAGTCATATGGTATGTGCTAGGAGTGTAGCATAAACAGCATTACAAGTGGACAATGGCACAACACGTGACCAGCATGTTTGCATGTCAACCAACATCATGAAATATTTAAACGTCCGCAAGTTGGTTGAATCAGTCAATAGAATCTGTAACCCATGGATTCTATGTAAGAATAGAATGAGTATTTTCATATACTTTGCATAAGACGGTCTCAGTCCTAATTTCCCTAAGGAACGGGCCTTGTAAAAAGAGCTAGAGGCCTTATAATCAACCAGTAAGGATTTTGGAGAATCAAATAGTGTCTGAAACGCTATTTGAAGCAAAGTTGGTGATTGCAACATCACCTAGGGTGTCATCACCATGATGTACGCTATCCATGGTGTCATGGATAAGGACTAGGCCGGCCTTAGGTTGGTGGTGGACGACAGCAGCTACGGAGAGAGCGGCGGCAGTCACACGTAGTCTAGGAATCAACTTTTGATTCATGCTTCGTTTCACTCGAAAGAAAGGATGTCCATGTGAAGTCTTTAGTAGACGGATTATCATATCATGGCCATGATAACCTATCTTGTAGTGACAAAGCCATTATGTGTCTAAATCCTAGAGATCTTCTCTCATGACTTTATTGGATTTAATCTCATGACTTTATTGGATTTAATTGCTCGAATAGTGACATAGAGTTTACTAGAGAGACACATAAACTTCTCTAAGATGTGCCTTTGTTCGCAATCATTAGAGGTATTGCAAAGGAACTTATTTCCGTTCTCTACATGCGTTTTCGCATGGAATCCTTTGGCTATTCATAGGTGCGATTTTCTCTAGGAGCGTATAGAGTTTGTGTGACAATAATCAAGTTGCCATTTGGCAGGAGAACTTGGGTTATTCCATGTCCTTGAATTAATACTGATGACCCAGCCATCGTAGTCACAAAAGTAATATGCTCATAATCAAAATGGAGTCATAATGAAAAGAACTCAAAATTTTATTCATAAGCCAAAACAGTACATCATTGTCTCTTAACCATTAAGAGAATCTAATCCAAATGCTAGCTAATGCAAAACAAAGGTAGTCGTTTAACTTCTTTTGGTAACTTCAAAATAATTATGACCAAGTGAGTATAGAGATGTCGGTGGAGCAAAGTTCGCTTAAGTACCACTTATCTCAAAACTTTCCTAGACATCATACTTATTTTGGATGAGCTTATGTGAAGAAAAAACTAAACCAATGGCATGTACTACAAAGTATATGGCAATTGCCTATTACATCTCTTAGAAAAATAAAGACTTAAATAGAATTGGCGCTCTATTGATCCCGGCCAGATTTGTAGTCTTCAACCCTTCAATCTAGATCATCTTCTTGATCTTCTTATTCCACATAGTGAGTTTCTCTTGCTTCACAATATGCTTTGTAAGCGGTGACAATTTCTTTACGAGCTCTACAAATGTGTGCCCAATGACTGGATACTCCACGTCGAGAACATACATCTCTTCACTCAGACTCCATTGATTGAGGCGCTTTGAAAGCGTCATTTAGATGGCTCCTAGCGTTGGTGGCGCCACCAACATGGCCAGAGGCGTTGCCTCCCTCTCTCTTTCCACGTTGACCTCTTCGGTTCCGTGCTCGCCTATTTTGGCGTTACCTTCCCAAGTAGAGCGATTATATGGACCAGAATGTCCAAAAGTATCCCTAAGATTAAGGTTTCGCTCTTGGCGCCCTCTCTTAGGGGTGCGACTATAATTGGATTCTGGAATAAGCTCTGTTTATACGGATCTCAAATTATTGTTCTTCACAAGGATGTTGTCATGCTTTTCAGCGACATTCATGGCTCTAATAAGCTCATGAAACCTTGTGATCCGTCACATCGATTCGATAGTTCTTAGCAACCATCAATGCAGAGACGGGGAAGGTAGAGAGAGTCTTCTCAATCAACATCGCCTTTGTGATGTCTTTACCACATAATTCCATTAAGGATGTAATGCGAAGTGCTTCCGAGTTATAGTCAAAAGCTGACTTGAAAGCACAGAAGCGGATGCTATGCAATCTCACTTCTAGGTCAGGGAGTCACGGACATTGCCAAATCTTTTTTCAAGTGAGACACACAGCCTTTTGGGGTCTTCTTCATTCATACACTCGTACTGGAGCGAATCATCCATATGACGAGTCATTAGGATGATGGCTTTTTCCTTATTTGCCTCTAAGGCTGCTCTATTTGCTTCCAAAGCTTGATCTTGCTCAACAGTTAGCACGTCCTGGCTAGGCTCGAGAATAGTATCCAGGATTCCATCGGCCTTGAGATGCTGGCGAACATCACGAATCCACCTGTGATATCCAGAGCCAGTTGTTCTGATAAGCTCTAAACGAGTTCTCAAAATTAACCCTGTTATCAATTGTTAGTATATAGCAAATAGGGATCGTTCTGTTCGGGGATTGAGGATGCTCCTGTCATTTAAGCATCAAAGAAATAATATTAATATATTTACACAATATTTACAAAAATATACAAGGGATAAGAAGGGTTTTGAAATTTGTTTTGTTTTCTAAACTAACTATCTAACTAACTAATTGCATTGACCAATCAACCAAGAATCAAGATAAGATGGACGGATGAGAATGTATGATGTAATTAACAACCTTTAACATGAATTTAAGGACACATATCATAGTTTTCGAATCAAATGCACACTTGAACAAAATCAATCTAGAACAAACCATGAACGCATGCATAAGTTCTTTTTACTTCCCTTAGTTAAATTAACTAGATGAACGCACCATAGTTAACCCTATTAAACATGTTATGCTAATGAGTGACCAATCCAATAACAAACACATTCAACGCATTGAACACTGAGAAAGTTTGATTGATTTAAGAAAGACACACAAGTTAGAACGCTAATCGAGCATGCAATTCTCTTTGTTGATTTACCTAAGTAATTATAGGTTTTCCACTTTAATTAACAACACCTAGAACGCTAGCATCTCATTATGAATTCGATTATGCAACTCGAAACCTAAGTTGGTCAACAAAGAAATTGAAACATAAAAGATGGGATTGAAGAACAAAACCAATAAACATTCAAGAACATATAGAGATTTCGAAAACTATAAATCTGAAAATCCTAAAATAAATTCATGCTTCAAGGTTATTGGAAACTAAACATCAAAACAAATACTTTATTCTAACATGAAATCGCATCATCCAAGAAAACCAGAGAGGTAGAACGCTACACAATTCGATTTTAAAGTTACAAGAAAGAAAAACCGAAAACAAAGTTCTAAGGTTCATGGTTACACTTTTAAAGGTGCTTCAAGAACACAAGAAGGTCTTCAAAGGTGGTGGACGGCAAGGGTAGCTACGGCAAGGATGGAGAATGGAGGAAGAACTTGCTTCACGGCTCCAAATTCTTGAACACTTGGAGAGGCCGAAACCTTGAGAGAGTAAAGGGGAGATATTGCGATTTTGATTCAGGGTTGAGAGATGATTTTCCCGGCATGTATCCCCTCCTTTATATAGTGCACGGCCTAGGGTTTAATTTCCTAAGAAATCTCTCTTGTGTGACATCATTCAACCAATAAGAAAATTCCATTTGAATTAGAGAACAAATCACCTTGTTCTTGGCCGAATTCTCCATGTATGTAGACTCAATTTCGGCTTCCTTGAATATAGAATCATAATTCAACTCTTATTCCTCTATTTCCTCTCCAAGATATCCAAAGAAATCGAAAATAACCCTAATTGGACTCTTGCCGAAATCTTCATGAATCTTCTATTATTTTTCTGAAAAAATCAATAATAATCGATTTAGGGTTCTTCCAAAACGTCAAGAATGATCTAGAGACTCATGTGCAAGTCACATGCTTCAATCTTTGGGCCAGGCTTCTCAATCGGATAATTTCAACGCCCATTCCTTTGTTGCCGAAATTCCTTGTGCATTCTAGAACATTCTTGAACTATCTTGAGTCATCTTGAACTATCTTGAGTCATCTTGAAGCCGCAGCATCTCCTGGCACCACCAGGAATCCTAGTGTCATCAGGTTTGCTAGCCCAACCAGGACTCTATCATTTCTCATTTCCGAACATCATTTTTCCGAGCTCTTTCCTAGTTGCATTAGGATTCTTACTTCAACCGGGATTTCCTGTTTTGGATTAGGAAAGTTTCCATTTCTCCATTTCTTTCCCATTTCTGCGCCTCATTTCCTCCTTGCCTTCATTTCTTTCATTTCCAGCTCTTCTTAGCTCATTTCTTGCGTTTGAAGTTCATTTCTACCTAAATACAACAAAGTAAGTTAGAAATGATATTGTTAAGAGAATAACTAAGCAGAATGTAGAGAGAAATGTACTAAAAATATAGAAAATATTAGCTCGATCAAGTTCCCAATGGAGCAAAGTCCAATTTGTTCAGGTTACTCATCTTGAAAGAGAACAAGAAAAAGGGTTAGTTTCAGAGAGGAAAAAGCTACGACAAAAACATATAAAATTTCTAAGCATAGTCGCTTCCAAGAAATTAGGAATTTCTGAGCATAATCGCCTCTAAGAAATTCAATTCCAAGAGGTATTGGATTAGATTGAAACAATGACGTAAGTGGTCGATCATAAATTCTCTACAAAATTTAAGTTTGGAGATCTCAACAAGCTCCAAGCTTGGAGTGAGCACGAACCCTCACAGTTCGGCTTAATTAGGTCTCCCCTATGATGAAGAAAGGGGGGGGGGGGTAGAAGAAGGGAGTTTGCAAGTCCCCGAGAAAAAGAAGAGAAAAGAAATAAAAACTTCAAAAACGGGAACTTTTGGTAAAAAATACCTCGAAATAGTGATCGAAAAGCCGCCGGAAATCTGGTCGGAAAAGTCGCCGGCGGTGGCTGTCCGGAGTAGACCTGGGCTAAGCTGCTCCCTATTTTTTTTCTCTTCTGGGCTTGTTCTTCTCTGGGCCTTGACCAGAGCATGGGCTTAGTGGGTTGCTGTCAAGACTTGGGCCACGTGGGCCGCTAGTCTTTCCCTCTTTTTTTTTTTCCTTACTGCTTCTGCCCGTTTTTCTGCAGGAGGTTCAGTCAGCCAGTTCAGTAACTTTTAGGCCGTTTTTGGGGATTTTCTTCCTGTTCCTGAATCCTGGCATTCAGGCGTTGATGCTGGAAAATTTTGGTAGCAATCGGAGGTCCGAAAGGTGGTGAACCGGTGGAATATTTGCTGTGGGTGGTTTAGAGCTTCCGGTGGCTGATTCGATAGGTTTCTGGTCGGTTCTTGGGGTGGCACCGCCGGTTCTGGACTCCTGGGATGGAGAGCTTCAAGATTTGCGGTGGGGGCCAAAAGAGTTTCAAGGTTTTGTATTTAGATTTAGGGTTTTGGCTATTAGGTTTTAAGGTTAGTGCGTCTTGCTGATAACGTGTTTAAGAAAAACTGAAATTGGGGGAGAATTGAGTCGTGCTTTCATTGATAATAGAGGATTACAAGACATGGAATCAGAGTTGTACAATGAAAGATAATCATACAATTAATCGGATTCTATTAATATCTCTGAGAATATCTCTAATTCTAAACCCTATTACAACTAGGTCAAGTAACCTAGAGTTTGAGTCAGACACATATTCTGGATTTACTTGAACAAGGTGTGAATAAAATTTCTCTTACTATAGGTTTGTTTGATAAATTAATGTAATGTCTTTGAAAAGAACATGGATAACAAACCTTCAGTACACTATAAGGAGTAGTGATTTAGGGTAATTTAATATCCTCTGATAACAGCATTATTTTTAAAATTTAACTTTTGTTAAAGGAAAAACACATTATGTGCCTTCGTCAAAGAAACAGACGAAGAGGGAATCAAGCAATTACAAATCACAGCTCAATCAGCATTTAGTATCATCAATGTAATTGATATTTCCGTTGTAATCCTATCCCTATATAAAGGGGTTATGAATGAAATGAGTAGACCATTCCAATCCATTTTTACTTTTACACGTTATCAGCACGCTCAGAGCCAATAGCCAAAGCAAAAAAACCCTAGAAAAAAAAAAAACTTAGTTTTCTATTTTCTTTCCGTCGAAAAACAAAAAACAAAAAACTTTAGTCCAGATCGGGCTAGAGCCCCGCCACCAGCCTTCACCGGTCCTCTCCCCTACACCGGCCTTCACCTTCAGATCTCGACCTCAACCCAGACCGCCCCCAGCCTCTGTCCAGTGCTGCACACCCTGCCTCAGCCTCCAGACTTGAGTCCGGGCTCCCACCTGCAGCGCACGGCTCCAGCCTCGTCTCTCAGCTCGATCACCAGCACTTCCAGCAACCCAACAATCACCGGCGCGGCCTCGTCCAAACCGACCTCCATCACAGCCCACACCGGCCTCTCCTCCAGCAGTCCACTGATCCCAACAGCGCGCATCAGACCCCACCTCGACCGCAACGTTGACTCAGCTCAAAATCGAAATCTGGCGACCTCGACGGCTCACTCGATCAACCGGCTTCCCAGACCACCGACGTCGCCCTTGAGATCCACTGATCTCGACCCAGACCATGCCACCGGCCGCAGATCCCTACGCTGCCCAACCACCTGCACCATCTGTAAACCAGAAAAAAAAAAAAAAAAAAAAAAAAAAAAAAAAGGAACTGGGTTTCTGTCAACGAAGGAAGAAGGAGAGAGGAAGAAACGCAACAAGAAAAAAAAAAAGTGACCCGGCCCAAAGAAAAGGATCCGGGCCAACAATTGTCAAAAAAAAAAAAGAAAAAAAAAACAGAGAGAAACAGGCCTTGCGGCCCAGAAAAAAAAAAAAAAAAAAAGAGAGGCCCTGCAACCCAGACAAGAAAACAAGAAAAAGTAGGCCTGCAGCCCAGGAAAAAAAAAGCAAAAGAAGAAAAAAAAAAAACAAGGCCCACTGCTGAAAAAAAAGGAAGCATCCCAGTTTTTCTCAAGTCCAAAACATCGCTACGCACGCCTGCATCAACACGCGCGTGTGCTAGGATTGTTTTATTTTCTCGAAATCAAGTATGTTTTCTTTATTTATTTTTTTAACCAAGCATGTGAATTTGATTTATCTTTTCTATTTTTAAGCATGCTTTAGATTTTATTATATATGCTTTTATTATAAAATTTTCGAGCATGTTTAGTTAGATTATATTAATTATTTTAAGCATGCTTTGTCATTTATGCTTTATATGATTATCTTTAAGCATGATTATATATTTTATTGTTTATATTTTGTTATATATTATTTATGAAATTTTGAGCATGTTTTGTGATTTTTATTTACGTTTATATAATTATTCCTAAGCATGCCTTTCTATTATGCTATTATTTTTACGCATGATATATTCTAGCTATTATTATATAATTTGCTATGATTATGTGTAGTATATAATTTGTTGTATATTTATGAAATTTGAGGATGCCATGTACTTTATTTTTTTTATATATATGCTATGTTTAATTCTTTATTACATGCTATGATTCCTTATTTAGAATGCTATACAAAAATTGCGTTTTGCCATGATAATGAAAATTCATGCGCATTATACACACACACTTACTGTGATAAAGTATTTTCACATAGCATCGAAAAAAAATGTGACCATTACGAATCTTGGTCTTGAAATCTAATTCATATTTTTGGGAAATAATTCACGTGGATGCCTTTATGACTGCGTAATTTATATCTTCCCTCTTGTTTATGTAGATGGCTGATCCAACTCAACCTGAGTTTGACATCTTGGACTCAAACGGACTTGAGTACCACCGTTGGGTTTCCGATGTAGAAACTGCCTTTGTGGCAAGAGATTACACTGCCACCATTACCGACCCCAAAGACAATGGACCTTCTGATAAGGTGAAAGCAAATGCCTTAATGTTTCTGAGGCAACATATTGATCCTAGCCTCCGCTAGGAATACGTTCAGTTGAAGACACCCAAAGAACTGTGGGATGCCCTTAAGGGACGTTTTGGGAACATTCATGATACATTGCTCCCAGAACTGACCGTTCAGTGGAATGAAATCCGCTTGCTTGACTATAAAAGGGTAAATGACTTCAACAAGGATATGTTGCGCCTAAAAGCACGTCTAAATTTTTGTGGAAAGGAACTCACAGAAGATGATATGATCCAGAAGACTCTTTCCACTTTTCCTACTTCAGCAATTATACTAGCGAACTAGTATAGGCTGGAGTACGATAACAAAAGAATCACAACCTTCAACAAGCTGATCAACCTACTGCAAGTGGCTGAGAGGCATAATGAGGTTCTTTTGGACAACAATGCCAGGCTTTTTGGGACAAAGAAAATTCCTGAGGCTAATTATGGCAAAGTGAAAGGTAGACAGAACCCCAATGCAAAGGGGGTTGGACGTGCTGATACCTACCCACGTGGCAACAATGCACCACGTGGCAAGGGACATGGGGGTCATTATATGGGCCGTGGAGGCCCTCCCAATATATGGCGCAAAGATGGTGGCGCTGGCCCTAGTGGTAATGGAAATAAAGTGCAAAGGGCACCTAAGAACCCTTCAGTCAAACAGAATAGAGTTGGCAATGAACCATGCTATAGGTGTGGAGTCATTGGGCATTGGTACAAGAACTGCCAAGCAAGCAACAGAGTAGCAGCCAATTACAAGAGGTATAGAGAGTCTAAAGAACAAGAGGCTCACTATATGGAAGAAGGAGGCCATGACACAGACGTCAACCTCACAATTGCTGACTTTAATGGCAAGAAGGAACTTGCTCAGTCAACCGATGCCCCAGATTTTGACTGATCTGCTTTATTTACTTTATTTTCCAAAAACAGTTGTGAAGGCATAATGCCTCATTCTTAATTAGACTATTACTTGGTCTTAAACTTTATTTCAATAATGGTTTGATGAATTAGAACAAGACCTTGATTTGATTATCGTTGGCACATTAATAAATTTCAAATTTTATTCTGAAGCACTGAATTTATTCAAATTTATTTACTACACATAGTTACATGGTTCGAAATTGCAATATAAAGATGTAAAGCAATACATCTAGAGAAAAATTATTACTAGAATGAAAAGATTATCATTCTACTAAAATAGAATTACTCTAAAGAATCTGAGATATATTTAAAGTCAAAGACACTCTGTATGCACCAAGAGCTAATCGAACCTTGTTAATGTTTCAAAGCAATTTGTGCCAACGGTTATCATGTAAAAACACGCCGTGAGAATAGAACTGAATACCTTGATATTACATCTAATGACTGTGGAAGGAAACACATATTAGAGAAACTTATGAGTCAATCTAGTGACTGTACCTCACTACGATTCGGATCATTGAATCCTATACTGTCACCAACAATGAAATGTGGGACACTGACTCATACAGGCTTTTGCATGACCACCTATGGCACCGAGGTCGTGACATGATGATCTGTATTTTTCAAGAACTCACACGGACATCCATTCTTTCGAGTGAAAAATGGGAGAAAAATCCGCCACACTGCAATGTGTCGGTTCTAGGATTGCTCAAATGCAGTCATTGCTTTCTGAAGTACCATAAGCACTACCTCCCTCCCATTATGCTTCATTGACTATTTCAAAGGCACATCACTCGTTTTGCAAAGCCTGCTCTTTAGTAAAAACAGGATCGAGACCTTCCTATGCTAAAGATACAAAACAAAACATTCCATTCTTACAAAGGATACAAAGAGATGCCTGTGGACCTATCCATCCAGAATGCTAACCATTCAAGTACTTTATGGTTCTGGTGGATGCTTCGACAATCTGGTCACATGTCATTTTATTATCCACAAGAAATGCTGCAATACTCCTAGCACAGATTATACGTTTAAGGGCTCACCACCCTGATCATCCTATCAAGTCTATAAGGCTTGATAATGCTAGAGAGTTTACATCAAAAACATTTGATGATTATTGCATATCTATTTGGATCGATGTAGAGCATCCTGTACCCCATGTGCATACACAAAATGGTCTCGCAAAAGCCACCATCAAAAGGCTACAGATGGTGGCTAGGGCATTGGTTATGTGCACCAACCTGCCTATATCTGCATGGGGTTATGCAATATTGCACGCAGCTTTACTTATTCATTTTAGACCCACTGCTAGCCAACCATTTTCTGCGTACCAGTTGGTAACTGGATATGAGCCTGACATTTCACAGTTACGTATATCTGGTTGCGCAGTATATGTGCCTATTGCGCCCCCACAACGCACTACACTGGGTCCTCAGAGACGATTAAGTATTTATGTTGGATACGAATCCCCAACAATTATCCGCTATTTGGAACCCTTGACAGGCGATCTCTCTACCGCTAGATTTGCGGATTGTCACTTTGATGAGACAGTCTTCCCGTCGTTAGGGGGAGATAGGAAAAAGGATTTTCCAAGGGAACGACAGGAATTGTCGTGGTTTGTCCCCACTCAGTCTCATTTTGATCCCCGCACTTCACAAAGTGAAAGTGAAGTGAAAAGAATAATCGATCTTTAGAACGTAGCAGATTCGATGCCTGATACGTTTACTGATATCGTAAAAGTGACGAGATCACATATACCAGCTGCAAATGTGCCTGCAAGGTTAGAAGTCCCCAACAAGGGGCACGGTGTCGCAGATAGAGGCAATGCAACAGCACTTAGTGGAGGTGTGGTTGAGGCCGTGGCTCCCCAAGGAAGAGGGGGAGGTCACTTGGTTCGATTGACACTCATCCAAGGAAGAAGAGGGTGAGTAAGGCATAAACCAATCATCAATGTATAGAATCCCTCTCATGAGATTATCTCTGATTATAGTTATGTCCATGAATCAATACTGGAGGACGCTCTGATGTTTGAAATGATTCCAGAGAACAAAGAAATCTCAAAGGATTACGAGAGTGTGTATGAGTTGATAGAAAGATCTTCCATACACATTGATGATATATACTGTTGCTCAAGGAATCATAGAGCACGATGATATCGAACCACGCTCTGTTGAAAAATGTCAACAAAGAGCAAATTGGCCTAAATGGAATGAATCAATCCAGGTAGAATTAGATTCTCTGACAAAGAGACAGGTATTTGGTCCGGTAGTGCTAACCCCACCAAGTGTAAAGCTTGTACGACATAAATGGACCTTTGTTAGAAAGCGTAATGAGAAGAATGAAGTCCTAAGGTACAAGGCTCGCCTTGTGGCGCAAGGTTTCTCACAATGCCCTGGAATTGACTACGAGGAGACATTCTCTCCCAAAATGGACGTTATAACGTTCCGCTACTTAGTTAGCTTAGTAGTTTCCAAAGGACTGGAAATGCAGCTCATAGATGTGGTTACTGCATATCTCCATGGGGATCTAGATTCAGAGATATATAAGAAAGTGCCTGATGGCCTTACATTACCCAAGCCAAGTGACTCTAAATCACGGAGTGCGTTTGCAACTAGGTTGAAACGCTCACTTTAAGGATTAAAACAATCCAGGCCCGATGTGGTATACCCGTCTAAGTGACTACTTGATTGGGAAGGGATATAAGAACGATGAATTATGCCCCTGCGTATTCATAAAGAAAACAAGTTCCGAATTGGCAATTGTAGCAGTATATGTCCATGATATGAACATAACAGGTACTCTTGATGAAATAAGAGAAACCGCGAGCTACTTGAAATCCGAATTTGAGATGAAGGATTTTGGGAAAACTCGATTCTATCTAGGCCTTGAACTAGAACACCGAGTTTGTGGAATATTAATCCACCAGTCTGCATATGTCCAAAAGTCAGGCGATATAACATGGACATAGCACATCCTGCTAGCACTCCCATGATCGGTCGAAGTTTGGATGCAAGGAAAGATCCATCTCGTCCAAAGGAAGATGACGAACAAGTGTTGGGAGCTGAAATTCCCTATCTAAGTGCAATAAGCGCATTATTGTACTTAGCCCAATTTACTTGACCAGACATTGCATTCTCAGTGAACTTGTTAGCTAGATTTAGCTAAGCGCCAATGCAGCGTCACTGGAATGGTATCAAGAACATCTTCGATACCTAAAAGGAACCATTGACTTGAGACTGTTCTTTCCCTACAGAGAGACAAGAGGGATCGCAGATGGAACTGCAATCCCTGAAGAAAATATTGATGGCGAAAGTGCCACTCACTACACCGAAACGCCAAATGATGTTTTGGTTGGTTTTGCTGATGCTGGGTATCTCTCTGACCCACATAAAGGTCGTTCCCAAACTGGTTATGTATTTACCAATGGGAACACGACGATATCTTAGAGATCAACCAAGCAAACCCTTGTGGCTACCTCCTCGAACCACTCAGAGATCATTGTTGTACATGAGGCGGTTCGTGAGTGTGTATGGTTAAGAACTATCATTGCACATATTCGAGGGATTAGTGGTTTAAGTTCTACCACTGAAGAGCCTAGTTGCATTTATGAACACAATGCAGATTGCATCAAACAGATGAAGCTAGGTTGTATTAAGGGTGATAACACAAAACACATATCGCCAAAGTTATTCTACAATCAGCAACAACAGACCCTTCTCAGGATTCAAGTGAATCAAGTAAGGTCTGAGGAGAATGTGGCAGATTTGTTCACCAAATCACTGCCTAAGGCCACATTTGAGAAACATATGAAAAGCATAGGAATGCGAAGACTTTCCAAGCTCACTTGATTAATGTAATGATCAGGGGGAGGTGTAGACGTCAGGGGGAGTCTAACAGACACATGTCATTCTCAAATGTAGAAGGTGCGTTGTACTCTTTTCCTTCGACCAAGTTTTATTTTTGTCCCACAGGGTTTTTATTGTTACTTGGCAAGGTTTTTAGTGAGGCAACAACTCATGCACCATTTCGTCTTTGACTTGGCACAAGGGGGAGTGTTAAAGGAAAAGCACATTATGTGTCTTCGTCAAAGAAACAGACGAAGAGGGAATCAAGCAATTACAAATCACAGTTCAATCAGCATTTCGTATCATCAATGTAATTGATATTTCCGTTGTAATCCTATCCCTATATAAAGGGGTTATGAATGAAATGAGTAGACCATTCCAATCCATTTTTACTTTTACAACTTAAGCAATTTTAATTTATAACTTTTCATTATTCGAAGAAATAAAGAAACAATATAGAGAGTACAAATTTCTACGAAGACACTAAAACATCATTTGAGGGATATTATTTTCTATTCTTGAACTCCTGATTCAATAAAAAACCCCACTGTATACCTCCAAAAATGAGCTACATGCTTAGCTCCAAGAATAAATTCTGCACAGCTATTGTTTTTATGATCTGATCGTTATGTGGAAGACGATGTAGGTGGATAAAAGGACAACAAATGAGCAGGAACGCATGGAGAACTCTTCCAAACCCTAGAGTGCAATTTGAGAATCTCCCTAGCCTTCTCTTTGGTCTTAAACCTACAATCCACTTGAAGCACTAAACACAACTTGGCCACCACACCTACTTGCAACATTTCCATAACAAATGCAGAAGTTGCAGAGAACCTACAAATGGAAAACAATATCCTCACCGCCCTGTCGCTCGCCACGTGCGAAACCCTAAATATCTTCTTGGACACGATGGCTAGCCCTGCCGCGTGCCTCAATAACTCGGCTCGCCCTTCCGCGCATCGACAGAGCTGGTCCAAAGAGATTAGTATCAGCTCACATGCCCTCTTCTCTTGAGTCTCGAGAAGAGCCTCTATGAGGATCGAAACTGCGCCTCCTTCCACGGCCTTTATTCGGTTCCTTCCCCATGGACATAGCTCCACAAGAAGCTTCAATGCAGCTTTAAATGCTTGCTGTGAGATCTGATCTCGCACCATATTCATAGTCTCGATGAATAACTCAACTGTGGCACTCATCAACCGCATCGGATTTGCCAATTCGAAAACAGACCTCAATAAAATAGTTGCATGAGCTCGAGATTGGTAATCACCTCGTTTTAACACTTGCACCAATGAATCTATGATCTTCTCCCCATCTTTGCTCATTAGATCTTTGAGACGAGATTCCGAGCTTCTGAGATGGAACAAGACTTCGACAGCCACTTTCATTATGGATTGGTCGGCGTTGCTTATCAAAGAAGCAACGTATTCTACTGCTCCTGCTGCCTCCAAAGAGTTCTTGTTTCTTTCACCGTGGTTCAAGGCCAGGGATCTGAGCCTTTTGAGGCATTGGAGCTGCGTGTGGGGGAGCTTCCTCGTTTGGTCGATCAGCTTAACGATCTGGGTCTTGTCAAGCTGCGATGTCGGCGTTGGTATCCGCTCGACCCCATGAGATGCGTTGAGGGTGCACCAAGCTTGGATTATGCGACGAAGATTGTGGTTGGGAGTAAGATCTGCGTCGAACAATTGTTGTCTGGTGACAGGGCAAGCCTTGTTCTTGCCGGACGATAACCATCTCTCAATGCTTTCCCGATCGTATGTAATCCCAGTAGAGACCGTAACGGGATCTCTCATGACTTCAAGAGAGATGGGGCAGAGAAAGTGGGACGGAATATCAAATTCGGCCTCCATTTTAGGCTTCTTGTACAGAAGAAAGCAATTACCTCAATTATAGCAAGGAAGTGATGTAGAAGTGTTGGGAAAGTAGACAAGCTAGAGAGAATTGGAGAGACGATGACTTCTGGACAAGAAGATAAAAGCTCAAAATTGGACACACTTAATTGAATGAAGAGATCTGACTCTCAAAATTGTCAAACAGTTGAAGTTTGGCTATATCTTTGGCCGGGAAGAGAAGGCTCATATATGAGAGGAGGAGAGATGATGCAAATTGTCAACTAATAGAGAAAGTCAACACACGGAAATTGAAAAATAATGCTTGTCCATTATTATGCCAATAATAAGCCAATTAATTAGGACCTTTTCCAAGGTTTTGGAAGAAGAACTCGTGCGACGACTTTGATAAGCTCATAAATAAACCCACAAATGCAACTGTAGTGATATGTTTTCGATTGTACAAAGTAATGTTTACTTATAGTTTCACGCTGAGATATGATTTCCACTTCTTATAAAATTAAGATTTTCCTATTATTAAAACAAAACAAAACACTTTTACAAAAAAAAAAATAAATAAATAAATAAAATCTTCACTTGCGTTAATAAAAAAAACTATTAATTAAACAAATCAATAGCTAAAACACTACATATGATGTAGATACACTAAAATTTTAACTCTCATGCCACTTCGTCAAGTAATGCTCAATAAAGCACACATGTCACTTTGTAACGAAAGTCTTCTTGTGTCGTGGAAGACACGCCGCTCACCTAAACACACAATTATGTTACAAACAAAATGTCACTTCTAGAAAAAAAAAAAAAAAAAAAAAACTTAGAGAAAAATGAACCTCCAACCTATATCTAGAACAAGCTTAGCCTAGATTGCCCAAGAGCGTTAATGGCTTTGGGTTTGTTATGCGATTTTATCCTTAGTTCTTTTTAGGGTTATTATCACAAATGGTACCTGAACTTATCCACTATTTTATCGATGGTACCTGAACTTCAATTTTGATCACAACCAATACCCGAACTTTTCGATTTCATTTTAAAAGGTACCTAAGGCCACCTTCAGTCACTATTCCGGCCCAAAAAGCCAAATCTAAAAAATAAAAAAAATTCAAGGCAAGTGTATTACCAATAAATCATCACTATGACCGCCTCACATGCTTTTTTTAGTCAGAATAGTGACCGAACGTGGCTCTAGGTACTATTTAAAATGAAATCGAAAAGTTCGGGTACTGGTAGTGATCAAAATTGAAGTTCAGGTACCATCGATAAAATTGAGGTATAGTTCAGGTACCATTTGTGATAATAACCCTTCTTTTTAATCAAATTTATAACTGATCCTAATAAACCAATAAAGATCATAAGACATCAAAACATAGTAATAATGCTAAATGTATATACTAACAATGATGTTTATCTTATGGTTGAAATTAATGTAAACAAGACGGATCTCTCAACTATTAATGATCTGTTTTATGATTAAAAGTTATATATAGTCTCCCTTTGGAAGAAAGAGTGACCAGAAAAATAGAGCTGCAAAGTATTATTAATTAATTAGAATATATATATATATATATATCTAATTTTATATATATATATATATATGTCTGTCTGTGTGTTTCTTTGGAGAAAAATAAAACCATGCATTTAATTGAGCATGCAACTATATAGTTTCAAAATGCTACTGCACTAGCCATCTTTGTCATTAAATCCTTGTATATTAATTTTCTTCTATTTCTGAAGTTGAAGTAATGGGATGCCATGGAGGGGAGGGGTCGGTGTTGACTGTTGGCGTGTTGCAAAGCGTGCCCATCTGGCTCAGCTATCTCACATTCTCACTGCAATTGGGAGTATTTGACTTTCTCTCTCTAAGATCTCCCTCTCTCTCTCTGTCTAGACTTAGTACTAATTAATTTATTTATCCATCTATATACCAAGATTAGATGATTGAGGTCAGATGATGGGGCTGCAATGTCTGGTGCCGACAGCTTCTCATGATCGAGCTCATGGCGCGCAAGTGGGTCGATCCATCAGACTTTGACGCACTGTTTTCCTCTGCAAGCCCATGCACTAATATATAATATATTGCGGTGAAGTGAACCATAAAACTCTTACACCGTCGGTGCATAGAATAATTTCCATAAAAACTTTGGCTTTTTTACTTTCTTTCACGCACGCTCAAACTCAAACCCCTGTGCATGGGAATTCCTCATCCTACCCAGTTGCAGGGCCAGAATTCAATACAGGAAGGGCTTTCAAATATTTTTTATTTTTTAAAACCTCAAAAAAGAAAGAAAAAGATGAATAGCCTGAATGTCTCATAAACTCATTGTATGACCTTACGTCACATAAATTTTAAAATAGCTAAGCGTAGTGAGAGCTGTCATGCCCCGATTTTTAAACACAAATAAAAATCGATATATAATCTCATAATTATACATGCGTGATGGTTCAGCCATCAATTCAAAATACCTGAAAAACTTTTTTCTTTTTAAACCAAGTACATACTGATGCCCTGAACCCACTATGTCAATACGGACTCGCTCTGCAGAGTCAAATATTACACAAATTTACGAATTAAATTGCCACAACAAAATAATAAGTAAATGCTTTACATAGCTTACTACAATGGAAGTCTTTTAAACGGTAAAGTCACAAAATTAGTTTTCTACCGTATAGCTGTAAGCACGCGATCTCAGCTTCAGCTACGATTATCCTGACCTGCAGGACTAACTCCTACACCATTGAATAGTGCACTGGGTTGCCACACAACAAACCCGGTAAGTTTATGAAAGCTCGTATGAGTAACTCAAACACACAGACACACAACTCACCCAACCGAGGAAAACCTATCAACTCATGAAAAAGGAACACACACCCTATTTTCCCAAAACAACACATCCTTTTCCCAAAAGAAAACATCACAAGCCACCCCGTGACAAAATCATATTAATTGAAACTCTGACAATTAAATATGCATTTCCCCAAAGCTCACAACAAAAGTCACCCCGACCATGACAAAATCATATAAATTAAAACTCTGACAATTTAAATAGGATTAAATACTTGTTACTCCTCATACTTTTCCCTGAAAAACAGTTTGGTCCCTCGCTTTTAAATTAAACAGAATAGTCCTTATTCTCTCAAATTCTCATATAAAAAGTCCAAAATTATCCGAAATGACTATTATGCCCCTAATTTTCTATTTTTATTATTATTTTTATTTTTTTCTCTATTTTTCTCCCTTTTTTTTTTTATATTTTCTCTCTCTTTCTCTCTCCCTCTCTGCTGGCCGCACAGTCTCTCTCTCTCCCTCGACCTCTCTTCTTCTTCTTCTTCTCTTCCTCTGCAACCACCGGAGAACCTCGACCTCTCTTTTTCTTCTCTTCTTCTCTTCCTCTCTTCTTCTTCTCTTCCTCTGCAACCACCGAAGAACCTCGACCTCTCTTCTTCTTCTCTTCTTCTCTTCCTCTCTTCTTCTTCTCTTCCCTCTGCAACCATCGGAGAACACCATCTCCGGCCACCATTTCATCACCATCCAAAATTAAACAACACAATTAGGGATTCAATTTCTCGTCAACCCAGAAGCTCCAATCAAAGGAAAAACATGAAGATTACCTAATAGAGGCGGCCTGAAGCTCCAGCAGCCATGAGCGGCAGAGCTATCTTCTCCCACGCACCAGCGGCGGGGCGTGAAGCGCGTGCGGCGGCTTTGGTCAGAATCGGAGGTCGAGAGTTTGGGGTTTCAAAAGATAGTGCAGCTCCAACTTTGTTTATGGAGGTGTTGAAGCTCGATTCGAGCTGGAGACTACAAATCGAAGGCATGTAGAACCGAGAGATCCGGTGATTCTCGAACGGCGTCGTCAGGTGTCGGCGGGCAGAGGGCTTTCTGGGTTTTGCTCTCTAAGGCTTACTGAGTCTGACGGTGATGTCGATATGACGAGGTGATGGTCGGAAATTGATGGAGGTAGAGAGGCGGTAGCGTTGCCGCCTTGGGTGGTCGCAGGTGGAGGCCGGAGGCGATGCATGTCGATGGTGAGGCTTGGGCTTGGGTCAGATTTGGGTGCTGGCTCAATTGGAGGTAGCGGCGTGATGAAATGGTGGCTGGAGATGGTGTTCTCCGATGGTTGCAGAGGAAGAGAAGAAGAAGAAGAAGAAGAGAGGTCGAGGGAGAGAGATAGACTGTGCGGCCAGGAGAGGGAGGGAGAGAGAAAATATAAAAAAAAGGGGAGAAAAATTAAAAAAAATAGAGAAAACAATAAAAATAATAATAAAAATAGAAAATTAAGGGCATAATAGTCATTTCGGATCATTTTGGACTTTTTATATGAGAATTTGAGAGAATAAGGACTATTCTGTTTAATTTAAAAGGCGAGGGACCAAACTGTTTTTTAGGGAAAAGTATGAGGAGTAACAAGTATTTAATCCATTTAAATATGATACACAAGTCGACCTCGGACTAGGCCTCATCAAAAAACCCGCGGATCAAGTGAGCCGTTGGAGACCCGCCGGCCTGCGGATCAAGTGAGCCGTTGGAGACCCGCGGATCAAGTGAGCCTTTAATCGATAAAATTTATTATCCATTCTCAAATAACCTGTTAATGCTCAAAGTCCGGCGGTAGCCGATTCTTCGTTTAACGCGGGTCCGGTGGGCGGACCGCTACTCCGAGGATTTGATGACTTCCGCTTGCTGTAACACGAGAGATAGGGCGTCAGAGGGAGACCGCGTTGGGCGGTCTTCACTTCTCCGATGCCTAAGTCAGTCACTGTATATAGGCAGCATAGCGATAAATGAGTAGTAAATGCGTCCTTAATGAGGAGAGAGGAGAGAACCTTTTATAGGTGGGGAGAAGGTTGATCTTCTTCTTGTTTTCGATGTGGGACTGATGTGCTTCGACACCCAGCGTCTGGAGCTTCTGATGCCAACTTGGCGCTGTGCGTGGCGGCGCGTTAGCTGCGATCTGGGGGTGGTCCCGGGCTCTGGCGGTAGCCCGCCTGGCTGTGTTCCGCAGGTCGCCCACTTGGTGAGATTCGATACCTCTGGCGGTATAATAGGCATGGCTCATTATAGCTAATTATGCTTGCAAACGCATATGTAGGTACATAACCCAAATGACGTAGCATTTGAATCATTTAAGATATGGTGACTGTACTTGGCACTTTGACCAAAATTTGTTTAACATTTCCACCTTAAGAAAACAAATACGCTTACCATTCCCAAATGACTTCGCTTCTTAAAAGTCATTCCGGATATGATAAGGCTTGGATTGTTTCAATTGTAACTTGTCTAATTAATTTTAACTTGATCAAATACAATCCTCCATTCTCATTTACCAATCTCTTTTAAGTATTTGGCCAAAACATCTATCACTTCCTTATATGATATTTCAACGTTGGTATGAACTCATCACTTTACGAACTTTATATGCACATAGTACAATCAAAAATGCAGCAGAAACAATGCTTGTGTCACTAATTTACTTCTCAAAACTAATTCAATCTCAATTACCAAACTGTGTACGCATTTGACCCAAAATGTCATCTTAAATTAACCTTTGTTTAATCCATTTTCCAACCATTCAACATCATGATCAAATCACCATCATAATTTGTTCAACTCAACCATAACAATTACAAGATCACCAAACCAGGCCCTTACCAATCTTCTTTTCCGATTAGGAGTTCAATTCCATCGTGGCTGCAATTCCAACATCACCAATCATTCAAATCCCTAGCAGACAATATACCATCAATAAACAACCCTCACCAATTTTTGTATCTAAAACAGAAACTGCAGAATATTCTTACCATATCCGATTTCAACCAAAGCTGCCCCAGTAGCTCATCTTTTCCGACACCCCATATCATAGGAATCCAAGAACCTCAAGTCTCCATCTCCACAACAGAACAACAACTTATGGGCTAAATACTGACTACTACCCTATAGTTTGGGTCTAAAATAAATTCAGTCCCTAAACTTCTAATTTCATCAAGAGCACCCCTGCACTTTCAATTTTGATATAATAGGTCCAATTTGTTAGTCTTCCGATAATTGAGTCATTTAACTTGTTGACGTGACTCATATATGGCCTATATTTTATGATGTGTTTTTGAGGTGGCCTGCATAGTTAATTTTGGAGTGAGTCCCACTATTAGAAATCTATCAAATAAATAGTTTTTCAACAAATAATCCAACTATAACTTGAACTCATAACAGAATTGTAATGAATTGGACCTATTAGATCAAAATTGAAAGTACAGGGGTGTTTTTGATGAAATTAGAAGTCCAAGGACTGAATTGATTTTGGACCGAAACCATAGGGTAGTAACCAGTATTTAGCCCTATTTAATTAGTCTCAAGTGTAAACAACAATCAAACTCTTAAATTCATAGGCCTACATTCCTTACCCATGTTCAGTTCTGCTAAAACCACAACCTCCATAACCTACTGCTTCTTGCAGTACTTCTAGATTTTTCATCATCCCATCAAAACTAAAGTCGAAACCAAGACCAGAAGCTCCCCTTTCATTTCAATTCTCATCCTCCAAGTCCGGGATTCAAGAACATCAACCAAAATAATTGAATATCAGCAATCCACTATTTTTGAACTGAAACTCAACCAAACAACAAAAGGGGGCTTCGAAAACGGCTTACCAGAACAATAGGACTACACCGACAGGGTTCACGGAGGCGTCAAGGTTTCTCACGCGCCAGCGGCAGCACATGTGGTGGCTCTGGTCGGAATCAGAGGTCGAGTGTTTGGGGTATTGGAAAATGTGAGACGCTAATTCCAACCATGGAGGGGGTTTAGCTCGATTCTAACTGGAGATTGGAGAACGAAGGTATGCAGAGATGAAAGCTCCGATTATGGTCTGACGGCGTCGCAGAGCATCGGCGGACGGAGAGGTTTATGGTTTTTGCTTCGCTCTGCTTACTGAGTGGATCGACGGTGGTGGTGTGGTGAAGGGATGGCTAGAAATCGGCGAGGGTCGAGCAACAGTGGCGTCGTAGCCTTGGGTCGTCGCGCGCGGAGGCTGCCGACGGTGCATGTCTATGGTAAGGTTCGGGCTTGGGTCTGATTTCGATGTTGGATTGATTGGTGGTGGCAGTTTTGCGAGGTGCTGTCCGGAGATGGAGTTCTCCGACGATGGCAGAGAGAAGAAGAGAGAGTGCGAGACGTCAGGGGAGAAAGAGAGAGAGAGAGAGAGAGAGAGAGAGAGAGAGAGAGAGAGATATGTGACCGTGAAGGAGAAAGGAGGAAAAATGATGCGACCGTGAAGGAGAAAGGAAGAAAAATGATGCTAGGGTTTTCTCAATTTCCTATTTATACTAATGTGCGCTAAATACCGATCTTGCCCTTGTGACGAATTACGAAACTCTTCTAGTTGATTGCTTTCGGTTTTGGGGCTCGTAACTCTTCTTTTATTCATTTTTCATCGGAAACTTCCTAAGTTGTTTCTCAACTTCATCCTAGGCCCAAAACTTGATCTTGTAAAAATTCAAAATCCAAAACTTTGTTACAACTCAATTTATCATCTTCGAAACTTCAACAAGCTATTGCCCCAATAAACTTCTGTGACCTTCTAGGCCTAAATGAAAGAATCTCGGCCCAAACTTAGTTCGAATAACCCAATTGGTAGTCTCGACATCAAATTAATCTCCAAAGTTACTTCCTTCACTTAAATCACCTTGCGGAAAAATCTTATTGGCGAAAAATTACATTTTAAAAATTAAACAAAATTTTTGGGCGCTCACAAAGGTAACTTCGTTCGTAAATGAACATTGTGAGATTACTCACCTCTATATCCTGCTACGTCTTCTATACAGAACAGAGTAATCACAACCTCAAAAGATCCGTCCAAGAACACTTCGCCAAGTACCTAATCACATACGGTCTCAACTTAGTACACAAATCACAAGCGATTAAAGTCCGAAACCCCCGTTTTGAATTAAAATCCCCATATGTAACGCCAATTGAGGCGAAACTTCATCTGAGACCACCCCAAAGTTTATGGAACACTTCTACGATTGCTATATCAAAAACACATGTCGATCGGACAATCGAATCCACACGGATCAAAAATCGAACGGTTCGAAACCGTAAAAATCATAACATATTCGATAATCTCCAAAAATTGTGTATTATATATCAAAATGCTCGTATTGATGAGTAGATGATATATAAAACCGTAAACTGTTCCTTACATGGCCGGAACATTGCCACAGGTAGTGGCACACCGCCGTCGGACCAAACTCAAAATCACAACAATCAAGCCATCCAGAAATGTTCATCATGAAGAGTAGAGCAACTTTCATACCTGGAGCTAAGCCTAGATCGGTCTACATCGTCCTAGATCATGATTACAAGATCGATCAATCTCTGTTGTCTGATCAAGCTCCAGATTTGTCGTGCACCGTTGATTTTCAAACCTTGATCTTTCTCTCCACACGCAAAATTGTTCTTCAAGATTACGAACTCCGATTGACTCGTGCCATATGTCCACGAACTTGTATCGATTCGCTCTACGACTTTCCTGAAGGAAGTTTTCAGAGAAAACCAATGAATAAAAAGTCAACCCTTGCGCCCCCCCTAAAAAGACACTTCCTGAATAGTTGTTCGCCCGAAACACTTCCTCTCCATCCACGAGCCACGAAACTGTCCAATAATCACTAAATAGATTCCAAAAAGTCCTTGTAAAATAAATACGAATTTTTAAGGCATCACAAGAGCGTCCGCTATCTAGCTACAGACACGAAACTGAGTTGTTATTGCGATCAAAATACCATCCAACTGGTGTAGCTAGCCCTCTGGAGATTAAGGGGATCGAACCCAAGGAGGTCAGTGCCACACTTCGATCTCAAGCCAATAATAGGTTTCACGCATACGTCAACTTTAAAACACTTAAACTTTAATGAAATAGCACTTCATCATGCATCGAACATATATCGGAAACAAAAATTAACGAAACAAAGAGTGAGTCCCAAAGCAATATGCTTTAGTAGTTTTTGTACTCTGATAATATCTAAATTTGAATGAATTAGTGACAAATCAATATGCTTTGTTCTAGCTAGTAAATTTTCGATTCAGATAATTTATGGTTCAATTCTGATTTGTTCTATTCTTTAACGTCTTTCAACTTAACTGTATTACTATTTTCAAAGTATGGAATGCAAAGTTAGTATTTACCTTTCCACGCTGAGTAAATTGGTCTCTATTTTCAAACCACCTTATAGGAAGTACTGTTTGTTTGTGTGTTTGAGATCTAATGGGACATAACAATCATTACTTGCTCTCAATAGCCTGGCAAGCTTCAACCTTAATAAATAATAAGATGTGTTTAGGTCTGTATCCTTTTTTTTGTTTTTTTTTGTTTTTTTTTTCGAATGGCAGTTGCTAATTTTGGATGTAGAACCTAAATAAGGTTGGATTATGTTTCTGCTATGACATAAATAGCAAGGTTTTGCGTCCCCATTACTCTCACTGCGTCCTTCCTTCTTTGCAATAAAGTTTTGTTACTTCTCAGATTTGATGACTTGGAAATCTTGATAGGAGTTATAGTGGTCTTAAGCAATTTATTCTGTTGTCTTTTCAGGCATCCAAAAGACAAAATCACCTATTTTGTAGGTATGAACCTTACTTTGATCTTTGTACACTTGGGTATTTTTTCATACTAGGAGTTTGGATGCAGGTTTATGACTTTTATCGACATAAGCCTGTATTTTTACAAAGACTTGGACAACATATTTATGGCCTTAGGATTCTATGAAATAGGTTGGAATGGCTTTTCATATGAGTGCCAGAGCTTTGAAAGCATCTTTTATTACAAATAAGTTGAACAGTATAAGGAGTTAATTTGCGTGTTTGAGGGGGAAAAATCAGTAACTTATGATGAAATAGTATGCCTCTTTTGATTTTGTAGTGATACTCAAGTTTGGAAGTGCATTTATATACAATTTAATTATGCATCTGTGCATTTGATTTCCATCATACTATATATTTTGGATCACTATCTGCATGTAGAATATTTCTTATGATTTCTGTGTTTGGTCATGTTGTATTTGATTTCCAAGAGTGTGTTAGTAATACTAATATGGTTGTCAATTTGAGTTATTTTTGGCATTGAGTAAGTGTTTCAGTTCATTCCTTGATATTGATTCATAAATCTAATGCAAGATTGAATGTCAGGATGTGTTTTATTGAGACTGGAGATGACTACGAAGAAAACAGCAGGTATGACGACGATAATATTGAGTATGATGACAGTGAGACATAAGATATCGGTGGTATGTTTCATCAGCAAGCAATGTCTCCTAGCAATGAAAATGGTTCATCAGAGACTCCTCCAAGGCTACGATAACAAAGAGATAAAGAGGCCCAAACCAAAAAAATTGGGCATTGGAGGGACCAGAAAAAACTGTTGTGGAACCAGTTTGGCCATCCTAAGGGACCACGGAAAAAGGTGGGATATTTGGGCATTTTAGCAAAAGATTGTTCACTATTTTCAATTAGCAAACCTGACTTTCGCAAGTTCAACAAAAGTGACAACTATGAAAGGGCTTGGAACCTTGTAAAGGTAAATGTAAAATCTTTTAATTTTTCCCATTCCATTGCTCGTATGAGCATTAATTTGTTTTAGTTCTTCTTAGTTCTTATATTGTCAAGATATTGGAGAAATTATTGTTAACAATTTTTGTAGGAAACTCTTGACTTGACACACCCACGAGTTGCCTGTTTGGAAAGTAAAATCAAGGAAAAGGTCAAGAGCAAGTTGTCATGCCCCGAATTTCGAATAAAGAAATTCGAATCCGAAACGCGGTAACTTAACAAGCAAAAGAACACTCTGAAAATTTTTCATTTAAACTAAGCAGCAAAACAACCGAGCTCACAAATGTCAATACCGAATCGTTCTTTGGAGTCACATATTATATTACAGAGAGTTTACAAATTAAACTAAACAACAATTCAATAAGTAAACACACTTACTACACAGCAGAAGACTGAAAAAAAGTACACTCCCACATCCAAGCTACGGCAGCAACAAACCTCAGCTTAAACGATAGTTACTCTGACTTGCACAATAACCCCTACACCATGGAATAGTGCACCGGATTGAAACAACAAACCCGATAAGCATTTACAAACTCATGTGAGTAAAATCTAATAACCACAAAACACATTTCTGACTCAACGACAACAAATCAACACAATGAGTATCTCAAAAATCAAAATCCTTTTCTTTTTAAGGAAACAACAAGTCACCACCGTGACAAACCAAATCATTTGAAATCCCAACAAATCTAATAAATCACTCTTCTTTCCTCTCAACAGGAAGCATTTGTCACTACAATGACGTGATAAAACATTTCTCAACTCATTACGAGTCTCACCCACAAATGCACTCACAAATTAAACTAAATAAAACTAGTAATCCCTGCATAGAAAATTAATTCAGGAGATCACCAAAAAGCATACAATCCAAAATCATAGTAATCCCTGCATATAGATTAGTTCAGGAGATTACATTAAATCAAACAATAGAATTCATAGTAATCCCTGCATATATTTTAGTATAGGAAATTACATTAAGACCAATCAATTCAGAAAACAGTACTCCCTACATATAATTTAGTTCAGCAGATTACGAAAGAAAACAAACAATTCAATAATAGAAGCAATCAATACACAATGAACCATTGATAACACCAATCACCACAACATTAATCACTCAACAACAACCTAAATCATTTACGCAAAATCATCATGCATATCATCATACAGAACAATAACAAAATCATTTTCCAAATATTGTTTCTCAACTCAAAACCATCACCAAAATCATACCTACTTCTTTCAAAACTCAAAGGCAACGAAACTGTCTTTTCTTTTCAAACTCATTTATCTTCCTCAACATCACATTGCAAAACAATAGTGAACAGAATACAAAATTCCACCAAGATATATATATTTCACGTAAATATATATATATATACGTAGTCATCCACTCAGGGATGCTACTAATACCAACTATAGTTCACAACTACAAAACCCATAAAAATCATTTTTATAATAAAACTTCATTTTACTTACCTATGAACTGTAGACGATCAAGTTCATATAATTTAAAACAAATATTTATTTTCAAAAATGATTTCACAATTTAACAAATAATTTCAAATAATAAAGTAACTCCGTTCATAAATGTATCCCGTGAGATTTACTCACTTCTAAATCCCGCTGCGTCTTCTCTTACAGCCAGGATAAAGTACAGAACACTAACATAGGTCTCAACTTAGTACACGAATCATAAAGCGATTAAAGTTCGAATGCCTCATTTGAACTAAAACCCGAAATAACACCAATCAAGGATAAACTTCATCTGAGACCACCCAAGGTCTCCAGAACACTTCTAGGATCGATATGTCAAAACTATAAGTCGATCCAACGATGACAATATGACCACATAATATATCCACGTACTCGTATCAACAAGTACGACGCAACAAAGGAAACAGAAGCGCAAAAGTTGGCCTGACACGCCGCCAGCAGTGGCTACCACCCCCGAATTGGGTCATGAAACCTATGCCAAAATGTTCGCAACAACAAGCTCAACAACTTCTACAACTATCACAAAGTCTAATTTTAACTATAGAAGCTGAAATTTACCTCTAAAGAAAAGGGGCCGATTGAAACCCTAGAATTTCAAATCCTCGATTCGACCTCCACACTTTAAATTCCTTGAAGTCGCTTGGAGGGATTCATGTACATCTCACAAGTTTCAAAATCCCTCAAGAATAGGCGCCGGAAGTGGCCGGAAATGTGAGAACTCACGATGGGTCAAAGGTCGCACTGTCACCGCCTTCTTCGCCTTGTTGTACCTTCTACAACTCAAATCGAGCCACCAAACCACCACAGACTTCAAGAGGGGATGAAAGCTTTCCAACGATACTTGTGGTGCTCCAATCCGTGGCAGGAAGGTGAAGATATCACCGGAGAAAGAATTGGGGTTGGGTCAGTGCAGGGAGAGAGAGAAAGGGTTGGGGGTTTCCCGAATTGGAATCGTAGATTTTTCTGATATTTTTTTGAATTTTTTCTATTTATCCAAAAATGAAAACTTTTTCCGATGATCATAACTTCTTCATACGAACTCCGATTTTTGCATTCCACATATCCACGAACTCGTATCGACGCGCTCTACAACTTTTGTGAAGGAAGTTTTCGGAGAAACTCAACGACTAAAAAGTCAACCCTTTGATCCCTTGAAAATAAAACGTTTCGAGCAATTATTCGTCCGAAACACTTCCGCACCACTCTCGAACCACGAAATCGTACTAACTTTATTAATTTCTGAAAATTCTACGAAATTAATAACAAATTTTTGGGGTATTACACTAGTTGAATGAACACTGAAAACATTGGAAGTTTCAATTGAGCAAGAAATGGTTTAGACCATTCAAGAACAGTCCCCTTAGGTTTCACAAACCTAATGATGATCGTCTTGATGAGGACCAATGGAAAGTGTTGATTGCAAAGAAGCATCAGGTAATGAAAAATTGTTTACCTTATTACCTTATTTAATTGCCTTTTTTTTTTTTTCTACTTAATGATTTTCACTTATGGATCACATAGCGGATGGTAACCATCAACAAAAGGAATTGGCCTCAAAAGGGAATGAATCAGTCAACAGGGACACAAACCTATGCTAATGTGGCTCATGAATATGTATGTTAGTCTATATGTTTAGTTATTTTCCATTTTATTGACTACAAATTTTGATGTATCTTTATATAATATGTACCATCCTTTAAGTTGAACAGGACCTTTAGCATGGTAATGAAAGAGCCAGATAGATGGGAGTTGTTCAAATTAATACATAGAAAGGCAGGAACCCAAGAGCCAATTGATACAGGAAGTGCAAAAGCAAAATCATACCTACTTCTTTCAAAACTCAAAGCCAACGAAACTGTCTTTTCTTTTCAAACTCATTTATCTTCCTCAACATCACATTGCAAAACAATAGTGAACAGAATACAAAATTCCACCAAGATATATATATTTCACGTAAATATATATATATATATATATACGTAGTCATCCACTCAGGGATGCTACTAATACCAACTATAGTTCACAACTACAAAACCCATAAAAATCATTTTTATAATAAAACTTCATTTTACTTACCTATGAACTGTAGACGATCAAGTTCATATAATTTAAAACAAATATTTATTTTCAAAAATGATTTCACAATTTAACAAATAATTTCAAATAATAAAGTAACTCCGTTCATAAATGTATCCCGTGAGATTTACTCACTTCTAAATCCCGCTGAGTCTTCTCTTACAGCCAGGATAAAGTACAGAACACTAACATAGGTCTCAACTTAGTACACGAATCATAAAGCGATTAGAGTTCGAATGCCTCATTTGAACTAAAACCCGAAAGTAACACCAATCAAGGATAAACTTCATCTGAGACCACCCAAGGTCTCCAGAACACTTCTAGGATCGATATGTCAAAACTATAAGTCGATCCAACGATGACAATATGACCACATAATATATCCACGTACTCGTATCAACAAGTATGACGCAACAAAGGAAACAGAAGCGCAAAAGTTGGCCTGACACGCCGCCAGCAGTGGCTACCACCCCCGAATTGGGTCATGAAACCTATGCCAAAATGTTCGCAACAACAAGCTCAACAACTTCTACAACTATCACAAAGTCTAATTTTAACTATAGAAGCTGAAATTTACCTCTAAAGAAAAGGGGCCGATTGAAACCCTAGAATTTCAAATCCTCGATTCGACCTCCACACTTTAAATTCCTTCAAGTCGCTTGGAGGGATTCATGTACATCTCACAAGTTTCAAAATCCCTCAAGAATAGGCGCCGGAAGTGGCCGGAAATGTGAGAACTCACGATGGGTCAAAGGTCGCACTGTCACCGCCTTCTTCGCCTTGTTGTACCTTCTACAACTCAAATCGAGCCACCAAACCACCACAGACTTCAAGAGGGGATGAAAGCTTTCCAACGATACTTGTGGCGCTCCAATCCGTGGCAGGAAGGTGAAGATATCACCGGAGAAAGAATTGGGGTTGGGTCAGTGCAGGGAGAGAGAGAAAGGGTTGGGGGTTTCCCGAATTGGAATCGTAGATTTTTCTGATATTTTTTTGAATTTTTTCTATTTATCCAAAAATGAAAACTTTTTCCGATGATCATAACTTCTTCATACGAACTCCGATTTTTGCATTCCATATATCCACGAACTCGTATCGACGCGCTCTACAACTTTTGTGAAGGAAGCTTTTGGAGAAACTCAACGACTAAAAAGTCAACCCTTTGATCCCTTGAAAATAAAACGTTTCGAGCAATTATTCGTCCGAAACACTTCCGCACCACTCTCGAACCACGAAATCGTACTAACTTTATTAATTTCTGAAAATTCTACGAAATTAATAACAAATTTTTGGGGTATTACACTAGTTGAATGAACACTGAAAACATTGGAAGTTTCAATTGAGCAAGAAATGGTTTAGACCATTCAAGAACAGTCCCCTTAGGTTTCGCAAACCTAATGATGATCGTCTTGATGAGGACCAATGGAAAGTGTTGATTGCAAAGAAGCATCAGGTAATGAAAAATTGTTTACCTTATTACCTTATTTAATTGCCTTTTTTTTTTTTTCTACTTAATGATTTTCACTTATGGATCACATAGCGGATGGTAACCATCAACAAAAGGAATTGGCCTCAAAAGGGAATGAATCAGTCAACAGGGACACAAACCTATGCTAATGTGGCTCATGAATATGTATGTTAGTCTATATGTTTAGTTATTTTCCATTTTATTGACTACAAATTTTGATGTATCTTTATATAATATGTACCATCCTTTAAGTTGAACAGGACCTTTAGCATGGTAATGAAAGAGCCAGATAGATTGGAGTTGTTCAAATTAATACATAGAAAGGCAGGAACCCAAGAGCCAATTGATACAGGAAGTGCAAAAGCAATTGTAAGTGCTATATGAAATATCAGTTTGGATTAAATTATGCTTACTACCTTGTACTTTTAAGGATTCATTAGTTTAGTCCCTACACTTCTAATTTAATCAGAAAAGTCCTTGCATTCTCCAATTTCATCAAATCGATCCAATCCGTCACTATTCCGTCAATTTTCGCTGTTAAAATGCTGACGTGGGACCTTCTCACAGGGAAAATTCCTAAACTACCCATCGCTAGGCAGCCCACCGATGCGTTGGTGTTGTGAATGCAGATGGGTAGTTTGAAAATTTTCCAGAAAATTGACATAGTGGTGACGGATTGGATCGATTTGATGAAATCGGAGAGTGCAAGGACTTTTCTGATTAAATTAGAAGTGCAGGGACTGAACTGATAAATCTTTGAAAGTACAGGGTAGTAAGCATAATTTAGTCCTATCAGTTTCTATTTAACAAATAAGAAACTAATATGATTCTTGAACCAATAATATAATATTTACATTTTGTAGGCGGATTTTGAAGAGGCTAAACATGAATGTTGACATTACTGCTCTAGAAATTCGTGAAGAAAAGTATGCTGAGGTTCTTGGTAAGGAGAAGGGAAACCGAGTAAGGGTTCTTGGAGAGGGGGTTACTGGGCTGAAATTCCTGGAATTCATCTAAAAGAGCGAGGTGTTTCAAGGGAAGTGCAATTCTTATGTGTAACATCCCAAGCTGCACCCCACTAGCTTAAGCACGTTACAGTGCTGCGAATCTCTAAGACATAAACCGAATCCTCGATTTACATCCTAGTGAACCTCTAGGCATTTTGTTTAACAAACTTTTCGTAAAAGCACATCGGAACGTAAGAATTTTTTGAGGTGAAAATCTTTGAAATACTAAAGTCAATTCATTCGTCCAGAACTTGATATGATGTTCACTCAAGTATAATGAACTTCAAGGAATAATAATTCATCTAGGTTTGGCACAAGACCAGCTTCCAACAAGTTCAGAAATACAAATTTCGAGAAATAGAAATCAGTGTAAAGTAGGGAAGACGAGAAATACAAGTTTTGAACTTATTCTGCACACTCAGCTCTATCTGCTAATGTCCCATACCAGTCCTCAGTACCTGGATCCACACTGTTGTAGGGGTGACTCCCTAATTCTACATTCTAACCCACAACTAACACTCCTACATACCCAATGATTATATCAATACTGAAGAGCATCAGATGAGGATCCGCTGCAGACTGACCATCGCTCGAGTAGTGCTGATTATCACCAAATATGTACCTTACGCTCTGATACCAAACTGTCAGGCCCCTAATTTTTAACAAAAATAAAAATCGATATATAATTTCAAAATTATACATGCGTGATCATTCAGCCATCAATACAAAATACCTGGAAACTTTTTCCCTTTAAACCAATTACATACTGATGCCCTAAACCCACAAAGTTAATACACACTCGCTCCACAGAGTTATATATTACACAAGATTACGAATTAAATTGTCAACAACAAAATAAAACGTAAATGCTCCTCAAATCTCACTACAAGCGGAAGTCTTAGTAACGGTAAACTCACAAAAATAGCTTCCTACCATAAAGCTGCAAATGAAACAACCTCAGCATCAACCACGATTATCTTGACCTGCAGGATTAACCCCTACACCGTTTGAATGGTGCACCAAGTTGCCACACAACAAACCCGGAAAGCTTTTGCAAGCCCGTATGAGTAACTTAAAACAAACACCACACAACTCACGCCAAAAACGAGGAAAACCTTTCAACTCGAGAATAAGGTAAACATACCATGCTTCCCAAAATAATACTCTTTTCCCAAAAGAAAACAACGAAAGTCACACCTTGACAAAATCATATAAATCGTTAACCTAACAATTCAAATATGATAAATCGATCCAACCTGGATAATAAAAGTGAACTCACAACAAAATATATCATTTGTTAATCCAACACATAGAATATGAAACTTCGGTCCAACCTGGACAAAACATCAAGACACATAAATCATATCTATCGTTAACCTAACAAATAGAATATGAAACTTCGGTCCAACCTGGACAAAACATTAACACACAACAATCATATCTATCGGTAACCCAACAAATAGAATATGAAACTTTGGTCCAACCAGGACAAAATATGTACCAAGGAGTCGTAAGTAACCTACTTAGATCCATGAGATACGATGGCAGACACACTAGAGCTCTAACTGAATCGTAACCCGTCACCCGGCCAAGGTTCAACCTTACGATAGAACATTGCCTGAGGATTCAACCACAAGCCCGGATCCTTAGGCCAACCTGATCCTCAGATCAAAACATTAAACGAGTCGCACTGGACCCAAAATGTTAAATCAAATCAAACGAGAAATCATAACCTGTGACTCCCCAAATCCTCGGACCACCGGTCGTCACATTAAAACATTTAAAATGGTCATACCGGACCTGAAAATGTTACCCAACCAAAAAGGAGAAGCACAACCTGTAACTCCCCAAATCCTCAAACACTTTTCAAAACAATAGAAAATACAATTTCCCACCATAATTGTTTCCCGGAAAGTCACATTACAAAAAGAGAATGAACTTATCCACACATATATTTCACGTATATATATATATATACACACACGTTGTCATTCACTCAGGAACGCCACTAATACTAACTAATCGGTTCATAAATGAACATTGTGAGATTACTCACCTCAGAATCTCGCTGCGTCTTTAATGCAGAACCTAACTAACACTCACACCAACAACTCGTCCAAATCACCTTGACAAGCACCTAATCACCAATGATCTCAAATCAGAATACGAATCACCAAGTGATTAAAGTTCGAATCCCCCAATCGAACAACAACCCTGAGAGTAAAGCCAATCGAGGCAAAACCTCATCCGAGACCACCCAAAGTCTCCGGAACGCTTTTACGATCGATGTGACAAAACCACAAGTCGATCAAACGCTCAAATACTCACGGATCGAATAAATCGACTGGTCTGAAACAGTGAAAAATCATAACAAATTCATACGAACTCCAAAAATTGCGTATTATATATCGAAAAGCTAGTATCGACGAGTAGCAGATATATAATACCAGAAACAGTCCCTTACATGGCTGGAACTCCGCCAGAACCCCTCCGCTGGCCAAAACTCAATATTTCACAAAACTCCCAACATCAAAGATCTTCTTCTCAGCATGCTTATCAACTTTCTTAACTAGCCTCAAGTCAGAATCTAAGCAAAAAGGATCGAAAACTACCTCGCAAGACGTGAATCACTGTTCAATCCCACGTGAATCACTGTTCGAAAACTACCCTAAATAAAATCCCACGTGAATCGATCCAAACAACCACCACAGATCGATCATGGAGGCTTCTACATACTCAACACTAGAAGGATGAAGTCGTGGAGTCACCGGAACTGCGTTGTCCGACCGGTCAGAATAACCCAAACTTCACCGCTTTGCTGCACCATTGTGGGCTAGAATCGTCGCTAGAGGCTACCACAGAGACGACTGGAGTAAGGAGGCGAGTCGATCTAGAAAGTTTCACCGCTGGAGACCGCTGGAGCTCACCAGAAAAGTCTGGTCGGAACACCGGGTCCAGGTCGGGTCAATAGGGTTTCTTCGATTCTGAAGGTGCATTTAAGAGAGAAGAGAGAGAGAAGAAAATTTCTGGAAATGGAAATTGGAATTATGAAATAATTTTCGGAAATCCTCTATTTATACCAAAATGGAAACTTTTTCCAAAAGTCATAACTTCCTCATACGAACTTCGATTGATGCGTACCGCATGTCCACGAACTCCTATCAACGCGCTCTACAACTTTTGTCAAGGAAGTTTTCCAAGAATCCCAACGTATAAAAAGTCAACCATTGCACCCCCCTCTAAAACCGTACATTCCGAATAATAATTCGTCCGAAACACTTCCGCTCCTTCCACGAGCCACGAAACCGTCCAATAACCACAAAATTAATTCAGGAAAATCCTCAGAAAATAAATATGAATTTCCGGGGCATCACATTCAAGCTCACTTAAAGAAATTTTGTCCCGAAATTTACACATACCACGCCAACAAGTACGGATAAATCATCCTCACATCCAATTTCATTCCTCAACAGCCTGTTCTTGTCTAACAGTGCAACATACCTAGATCAACAATAGATACAGGTACCCTACCTAGTATCACAATAGTAGGAATCTTTACCACACCACTTGGTGGTAACCCAATCATTTCATGGATCCTATCCTCGTACACTACCCCATAAAAACTCTGTGACTGCAGCATTACACACAGATTACACAAGAGTCCAGAATCTTGTTATCACAACAGTATCTGTATCACTTCATCGATAATGCAACCCTTGCATTTCAAGAATTGAAAATGAAACCTTCATTTCAACTCACATCGAACATATGCATCATAACTTAATAAGTGTCTACCCAACCTGGGAACACACAATCAAGCTAAGGTCTGGCCCCGCCTGACCCACACATAATGATCACTTGTCATTGTAATCACAATCAAAGTGGTATAGATCCCATACTACCATAACAATGAAGGATGCATCATACCACATGCCACACTCAAAAATCTAACTATAGCTAACAGGCAAAACCCAACACAACACAACACACGGAAAGAAGTACACAACTATCACACATCATTCTAGCAACACAAGCAGAATATAGATAAGGTACCTTCTTCCTAGCACGCTGCTAACCAACAGCAAACACCCTCGCATTTCCCTGAGGTAGTTGCCTCTGTTGATTCCCTTGTCCCCCCCTATGCTTGGGTACAATCCCTGGAGTAATGTCCTACCTGGCCACATCTAAAGCATATCTACAATGTTCTTCGGCTTCGTGCAAAACCTAGAAGTATGGCCCAACTCATTGCAATTGAAACACCTCACGGGTGCCATCTGCCCCACAGGTGCAACCCTCACAGGTGCAGCTGCTTCCCTAGCTGGGGCCTGGTAATGAATCCTCCGCCTTTTCCAAGACCCACCCTGATTATCTGTCCCATCACTGCTCTCAATAGTTGCCTTTCCCTTCCTTTGGGAGTCCCTCTCAGCTGACTCCTGCTCCTGGAAAGTCATGTTCTCCTGCTCAATGGCCATAGCCTTAGCTAAAATGAGCTTCATCACCTTCAGTTCCAGAACAGCGACATCGCACCTGATCGAAGCATTCAACCCTCGCTGAAACTTCATAGCTAAACTCTCAGCATCCATTTGTCTCACAAACCGACACAACCTGGAGAACTCAGCCTCATACTCCCTCACACTCTTAGTCCCTTGGAATAACGAGATGAATTCCCTTTCCAACTGCTCCCTCACTAAAGGCGGAAAGTGCTTTTTCCTGAACAGTTCCACAAAACCATCTCGGGTCATAGTGGACACATCCATAATTCTCTGTGTACCATTCCACCACAACCGTGCATTGTCCTGAAGCATATACGAGGTTATCTTCCTCTTCTCAATGTCATCACACGACCATCTCTAAGTAGTTCTTCATGTTCTCGATCCATTGATCTGCCAACATGTGATTCGTACCTCCCTTGAAAAAGACTACTCCTAGCCTCGAAATCTCCCTTACCAACTTCGACAAATGAGTTGCATCTGCAATATTGACAACCTCCACAACAGATGGAACGGGCAGCTCAACATTCGATGTCTCAACTTCATTCTCGAATATTTCCTCAACAAGAAGAGGAATCCTGCCTTTACCTCGGGCTCTACCCCTGCCTCTCGGTCTATCTCGACCCCTTGTGAATCCATCACCTAAGGAGCATAGCAACTTGTGGTTAATACTTGTAAAATCTTCAAACACAAGTATAAGTCAAACAACATGACTTTAACAATCAAACAACTAAGCTCGTATGGAATGATACAGTTTTCCTCGAAGACAATCCTAATCACCTCACTAGAGTTCAATCCAGAGGTTCCCATTCCTCAAAGGACTGCAACTCAAAGAACCTACACTTAAGTTCACAACTTCACTAATAGAGCAAACCAATGCTCTGACGATTCTACATTCTAACCCACAACTAACATTCCTTCAAACCCAATGATTATATCAATACTGAAGAGCATCAGATGGGGATCCGCTGCAGACGGGCCATCACTCGAGTAGTACTGATTATCACCAAATATGTACCTTACACTCTGATACAAAACTGTCAGGCCCCTGATTTTTAACACAAATAAAAATCGATATATAATCTCATAATTATACATGCGTGATCGTTCCGCCATTAATACAAAATACTTGGAAACTTTTTCCCTTTAAACCAAGTACATATTGATGCCCTAAACCCTCAAAGTTAATATACACTCGCTCCACAGAGTTATATATTACACAAGCTTACGAATTAAATTGTCAACAACAAAATAAAATGTAAATGCTCCTCAGAACTCACTACAAGCGGAAGTCTTAATAACGGTAAAGTCACAAAAATGGCTTCCTACCGTAAAGCTGTAAATGGCGCAACCTCAGTATCAGCCACAATTATCTTGACCTGCAGGATTAACCCCTACACCATTTGAATGGTGCACCGGGTTGCCACACAACAAACCCGGTAAGCTTTTGCAAGCCCATATGAGTAACTCAAAACCAACACCACTCAACTCACGCCAAAAACAAGGAAAACCTTTCAACTCGAGAATAAGGAAAACATACCATGCTTCCCAAAACAATACTCTTTTCCCAAAAGAAAATAACGAAAGTCACACCTTGACAAAATCATATGAATCGTTAACCTAACAATTCAAATATGATAAATCAATCCAACCTGGATAATAAAACTCAACACACAACAAAATATATCATTTGTTAACCTAACAAATAGAATATGAAACTTCGGACCAACCTGGACAAAACATCAACACACATCAATCATATCTATCATTAACCTAACAAATAGAATATGAAACTTCGGTCTAACCTAGACAAAATATCAACACAAATCAATCATATCTATTGTTAACCTAACAAATATAATATGAAACTTTAGTCCAACCAGGACAAAGTATGTACCCAGGAGTCGTAAATACCCTACTTAGATCCATGAGGTACGATGGCAGACAGACTAGAGCTCTAACTGAATCGTAACCTGTCACCGAGCCAAGGTTCAACGTACCTTACGATATGACATTGCCTGAGGATGCAACCTGCAGCCCCGGATCCTTAGGCCAACCTGACCCTCAGATCAAAGCATTAAACGAGTCACACTGGACCCAAAATGTTAAATCAAATCAAACGGAGAAATCACAACCTGTGACCTCCCAAATCCTCGGACCACGGTCGTCAGATTAAAACATTTTAAATGGTCATACCAGACCTGAAAATGTTACCCAACCTAAAAGGAGATGCACAACCTGTAACTCCCCAAATCCTCAAACACTTTTCAAAACAATAGAAAATACCATTTCCCACCATAATTGTTTCCCGAAAAGTCACATCACAAAAAGAGACTGAACTCACCCACACATATATTTCATGTAAATATATATATATATATATATATGTGGTCGTTCACTCAGGAAAGCAACTAATGCCAACTAATCCATTCGTAAATGAACATTGTGAGATTACTCACCTCAGAATCCCGCGGCGTCTTCAATACAGAACCGAACTAACACTCACACCAACAACTCGTCCAAATCACCTTGAGAAGCACCTAATCACCAATGATCTCAAATCAGAATACGAATCACCAAGTGATTAAAGTTCGAATCCCCTAATCGAACAACAACCCTGAGAGTAACGCCAATCGAGGCGAAACCTCATCCGAGACCACCCAAAGTCTCCGGAATGCCTTTACGATCGATGTGACAAAACCACAAGTTGATTGAACGCTCAAATCCTCACGGATCGAATAAATTGACCGGTTCGAAACCATAAAAATCATAACAAATTCATACGAACTCCAAAAATTGCGTATTATATATATCGAAACGCTCGTATCGACGAGTAGAAGATATATAATACCAGAAACAGTAACTTACATGGCCGGAACTCCGCGAGAACGCCGACCGGGTCAGAATAACCTAAACTTCACCGCTTTGCTGCATCACCGTGGGCGAGAATCGCAGCTCACTAGTACAAAATCGAAAATAGACAACGTTACCTAGATAACGGTTTAATAAAAAACGTTGTGGTTTTTTTTTTTACAACGGTATAGTCAAAACCGTTATCTATAGATATTAAAAAAGTGTTGGTCCCTTGGTTAAAAATTTTCTCATTTTACTTGAACAACGGTGTGGTCGAAACCGTTATCTATAGAGAGTAACAAAGTGTTGGCCCCTTGGTAGAAATTTGTGAATTGAACTTATACAACGGTACTGTCAAAACCGTTATCGATCTAAAAATATTAAAAGTGTTGGCCCCTTGGTTAGAAATTTGTAAATTTAACTTATACAACAGTACGATCAAAACTGTTATCGATTACAAATATTAAAAGTGTTGGTCCCTTGGTTAGAAATTTGTAAATTTAATATACAACGGTATGGTCAAAACCGTTATCAATTTGTAAATATTAAAAGTGTTGATCTATGATTAAAAATTTGTTTATTTAAAGGATTTTATTCTAATTCATCAAATCTAGGAAGTGAGAAACAAGATCCCAACAAAATCTAAAGCTGTCATTAAAAAAAAAAAAAAAGATCCCAAGCTATTGCGTTTAATTATGCTTTAGCTAGGCTTTTGGATAAAAAAAAATTAAAAAGAAAAGTTTAATTAGCTAGGCCTGAATTCATCCACTAAAGAACAAAAGATAAGGCTTCAGACAAAAAAAAAAGCATAATTATTATTGTTTAGTTGCCGCTAGCAGCCGTAGCTTAGGCGTGATATATATAGCAAACAATTACACAAGTTATGAGGTGTAAGAAGGAACAACTTTCCAGAGCCAATGATATATCGAGATGGGATCGCGGGGAAATTGGCCGAAGCTAATAGAGCAAAAGAGAAGGCTTTGCAGTAGCATGATGAGATTAAGAATCAATTGGATGACTTCATTCTGGAGAAGGATGGGTGCAAGGCTAAGATTGGGAATTCCACGCATATGCTCATGTCTGGGATTGTTAAGATTTCAGGTAAAGTTAGTAATTTTAAGAATTTGGCTACCCGAGGATTGCCAGAGGTCGAATAAGTATATGGGGGTTGTCTTATGGGGGATTGTCAGCGGTGGCTTATGGGGTAGAGGACGAATGATTGTGGAAGTTAGATAAATTGAGGCCACTGCCAAGTCTAGGAACGAAACTATGGAGCAGATGGATCAGAGGAACTACGAGATTTCGCAGTTGGATGTCACCATTCCTTTTCTAATGTGCGAGGAATTGCCATGGAAGGTCAGCCACCGGCCTACAAGACCTCCCTAATTAAGGTAAGAAGTTTTTCTTTCTCAATTTTTTTTTGGTCAATTGCTTTATGATGAAATGGGAGGTAATACTTATAAATATAAACCTGTTTTGATCGAATATATATAATGAAATTTTCCCTCCACATCTGTTTAGTTCCCTCCCTTTTTTTCCGTTCCCTGTTTCTATACACGATCAAACACACTACTCTTTATGCTCCTCTTGCCTATCAGTTAAGAAAAAACAAATTCCTCTCGTCTGAATCAAAAAGTTCTCCCGAGTAATTGTGTTTCAATTGAAGGCTAATCTGGGATTGGGTATGTATGTTTAGAGTTTGGTTTTCAATTTGGAGTGAATAATGTTGGCTAAACTATTAGATAGTATGGTTTAGGGTTTACTAGTTCTCTGCCACTTTATTTGATTGACCGTATTTGTTTCTATGAATATATTTAAACTTTCTTTGTTGCTATGAATTAATTCAAAGTTTCTTTTGCAGGTACAATATATTCTTTGTGGGGTTTACTATTTGAGGATGCCAATGGATTAGTTTAGGATTCTGGAATCGCTTATTTGGATTTTGCTTCAGGTATGATTTTCTGGTTTTATGTTTTGTTTGTTCTCTGTTTCTATTAATGATGTTGATAATGAGAAGCTTCATTGTAATTCAAACTTTGGGGGACTAAGATTGGTAATAGGTTGTAAGCTTACGGGTTCACATCATCCCTAAAGTAGATGAAAACGACACTAGAAAAAAGAAAAAGATCTGGAAGGGATGATGCCAATGCTTAAATGGCCACTTGATAATATGAACTCGGGTTATACTTTAGTTGAGGAACCTTAGTTGGTAATATGGTATTAGAGCAGGGATTAGAATCTTAGGGAAATTTACCTGTGGTGGCTAAAAAAACTGGTGGATAGATATGGAATTGTAAGAATATGAGTAGGGATAGCTAGGTTGGGATTAGAGTGATAAAATATTAAGAAATCGATTGTGTTTAGTGTAGTTGGAATGTTAAAAGAAGAGACAGGTAAGGGTAGAAGAGATACCAAGCCTTCAATAATGCTTTATTTATCTAAAAGGCTCTACAATGAGACTTCTGGTTGGACTAAAAGTCTCTAGTTTAAAAGCCGGACGATGGGCTTAGGAGATGGTACTTCTTTCTTTACCAATATGTGGTTGTTCTTTACCTTTTTCCAACTTGATTTAGTAAAGTATAGAGCTGGACCAAGTATAGAGTCATCTAGTTCACTGTGTTTAAGGAGTTTGGAAATCTGAGTTTAAGTTTTGTACAGTTTGTCGACTCAGCTTTAGTTTAGAGTTAGAATTGGCAATCTCTTCTGCACTCTTAGGAGTAGAAGAACTTGCCAAATGGTTGGCAAAAGATGCAGAACCACAACAAGATTGATTTGTCATCCGAATTGTGTGTCGTAGAAGCGAATTCACCATAGGAGTTGCCAATTGGCTTTCCCTTGCTTGCAAGTAGAATGTATTGTTTTTATATGCTTCCAACATGCTAGGTAAGCAATCTCACTGCTTCCAGACCATAAAAATGAGAAATTTTGAAGAATGATCACTTTTAGCTGAGCATAACAGCAGCTATTCACAACTACTTTCTTCACAATTAATCTGTATATGTGGTGGTAGTCTCAGCACTGAATGAAAGCTTCTCTATCAATTACGAAAGCAGTTGTGACCTTTATTTCAAACCTTTCCCCTTCCATCTAAGCTATATATGAACTTCCCCATTGTTAGACGGAACTAAATAAAAAGTAAAAGTTATGGTAGTAATAGTGTACCAGTCTGGATAAAACAAAGAGGGATCCCAAATTAGACAATGAAGAAGAAATGAGTATGTGTGGGCATGCAATGGATGACCTACTTGAGACTGAATTGTTTGATACTGATTAACTTAAATGCTTGATGTAAAACTGATATGCCTGATCAATCCTATGTTTTCGATCTATTCAAATCCCACTGAAACTAATTGAGAAGTCACATTATGTATTTTGATTTCTTAAAATTATATCATGTGTTTTGTTTTCTTGTTCATCCTTTAGGTAAACTGCTTTGGAGATTCGAGTACAGTTTTGTATCATATCAGTAGTTTTTTATCATATCAGTAATTTCTTTTCTGGAAAATGGATCATGTGGATGTGTATTGTGTAATGTCATATTCGACATTATAGTTAGAGATAAGAATTTACTTTCCCACGAGGATCCAGTTTAAGGGGCCATGTTTTCGAGGTTTTAAAGAACATTTCTAATTTTTACCTAAAAATTGAAAAGAACTTGTTCAAATGGTGACTTAGGAAGATGGATTTGCTAAGAAGTTAACATGCACGTATGGTTATGCACTTTTGAGAGCACCTTCAAAAATGAAAATAAGTCCTGTTTAAATGATGATGAGTAATTTTCAAGGACTTTGTGATAATTGATTTGTTTAGTCAAAATGTTTGTGGCTAATCATAGCACACAGGATTGGTTTTCCTCATTTTGTCTAATATGACTTTATGAAAGGCTAAAGGCACCAGCAATAAGAAAACCCTTCTTTTCTTCAATTTCATTCTCACTTGTCGTCTACAACTGTGAAGGTGAGCTAAGTAATAACCCATTGATATGACTATCTTTTCTAGGAAACAAAGCTTATGCATGTAGTTTTCCTATTCCTTTCCAGCTACTCATTTTTCCTGAGTGAACCCTACTGTAGGCCAGTTATCAAGCTATGATTGAATGTGCTTAGATTATGGGCATACGGGTATGTGTCTCTTCCCATCATTGCTTTTAGGTTTCTGGAATGGTTAGAAGTCGTACTTTTAGATTCAATTTTTACCATAAACATTTACTTTCCTCCCAAGTCATTACAACTATGTTCAACCCCTGAAGACTAATGAGGGCAGTAGAAGAAAGTTTTCAATGAAAAATTAATCTAAAGATTCTTAAACATTTAGTGGTTCTGATGCATCCTCAGGTTTATGTCCTTAATACAACATATTATATATACTCTAATGCATATATATAGTTAAGATTTAGACCTATAATGACGCAACTATCACTAAACAAAACCAGACAAGACAAATAATTGTGCCCACAGATTGCGAAGTTTAGGATAGATTTTACTCCTTAACTTGTTTAGTTTTATATATTCTTCATCATCAATTGAAAACTCAATAAAAAAAACAACCATAAAGCTCGTTTATATATTTTGCATGATAATAATGTGAGGCTTACTATAATATCGGCGTTGACTGGTGTGATCATTTAACTTCGACCTCACCTTATGTGTTGGGACTTTGAGATATTGTATAACCTATACCTATGTACTTGAATTCTGCACATCTGGAAGAGCCTAGTGTGTGAGACTTGTTTTATCTATGCATAATCTCACTATGCTTACAAAATATCAATGTAACTCAAATAATTAAGTCCCTACAAAACTAGTTTATCTTAGCTGTAAAGACCAGTGGACACGTCATTGTTTTTGGGGTGCTAGAGTTATTTTCATTTTGTTTCTGACTTTTATTGTACCAAGGACGCCCAAATTTTTCATTTGTGTGTTAATGCCTTTTCACTTGAGTTGTTGTACACTTGTACTGCTATTCTTTTACTTAAGCTCTATATCCTTGATTTATTTCTCTACCCGCTGATTTTGAACATTTATAAGCTATTGACAAATTCTATAAATTACCTGCATTGGTATTGTTATCTATCCGATTTGCTCATTTTGTTTTGGTTTCATTTTGTTTTCAAGGTTTCTAGCTATGAATCTCATGTTAGTAGTTCTCGTAGTCCTTAATCATGTACAATTTATTTTTCTTGGGGATTTTACTTTTGAAAACTTAGATAAGCTTTTGGTGCTTCTTCTTTTGTAGTCGGTTGTTTCTATAAAGCTGTATTTTTTCTGTTCATTCTTTAAAGTTTTATCCTTCAAAGAATTTGTAGTAGACTGGTCATTGAGTATTTGATTCATTTGTGAAAGCCTCAATTTTAGTGGCAGCTTATTCCCTTCAGGAAAATTTGTTTGATCATCGTGTTGATCTTGTTTGATGGAATTCGTGTGTTTATACTGGTCTGAATTTGTTGAGTTTGGGTATAGATCAGTTTCCAGCAATTGGTTAGTTAAGGTTCTTCTATTTGTTTTTGCCTTGGGGTGTATAATGGAGTTTGTTTTCAAATATCAGATGAAATGTCAGCCATAAGAACGGCTTTATTTTTAGAGTCAATGTCAGCCATCCCATCAACATACCCTTTTAATTATTTTGCAGCTGCTGCATAATATTAAATCTGCAGTAGCTAGCTAGAGCTTTGTGTTACTTTGATTGTTTTCAATGCTCCTTCTAATTCCAATCCTTTATTTTCTCAATACACTTCTATAGCAATGGAAGCATCAAATACCTCTCTAATAATTCTAATGGCCAACCTGCAAACTCTTCTTTGATGTTTTCATGGATTAAAATAGATTATTTGTTTTTTTTTTCTTGGAATTGATCAGTTCACTTCATGATGGGTATGTACAATTTCTTAATCTGCTGGGTTTGCTATTTGGGGATGCTACTTGGTTGGTAAAAGGATTTGGATTACTTCAATTCTACTTAAGGTAATTACCCTTTTTGTTGACTTTTTCCTTCTGTTTGTGTAGTGAAAGCTGTGTTTAAATATGCTTGATATGTTTGTTGATATGTGTTTAATTATCTCGACATGTTTGTTTGCCTGATATGTTTGTCGATATGTATGTTGATATATGTTTAATTATCCCGATATGTTTGTTTAATTATGCCTGATATGTATGTTGTCCAAATATGTGACTCTTCTGCTTTATTGACATAAATCATTAAAGAAACTAATGATGTGATTTCTCTACATGCTAATCTATATCTGTTAGGAGTAACACTTTTCTGTCTATCTATTTAGTTGTTTATTTTTGCTTAAGATAGAGTATTGTTTTGTAAATGGACCTCTTGTTCCTGTGTAATAATCTTAAGATGGATAAGTCATGGATGCTTGAGGATAGAAGATAACGGGCATATGAAATAGGGGTTGAAGCGTTCTTAAAGTTTGCAGTAGAAAATGCTAGAAATGAGAATAGGATTCCTTGTCCTTGCTGGGATTGTGGAAATACAAAAGACTTTGGCATTGGAATTATCAAAGGTCATTTGTTTAGCTATGGTATTACACCAAACTATCATAATTGGATATGGCATGGAGAACCTTCAAAGTCAGCTTCAAACTTGGACTCTCGTGCTGATATTACACGTAAACGTGGTCCTGGTAATACACATGAACCTGAAGCTAATAGTGTAGATGAACATGAACCTGTGATTGACTCTGACTCAGTGTATATGGATGATAATATGCATGATGATTTTGAAATACACCCCAATGAGTTTACCGATTTCTTTGAGAATGCAGACCAGCCCGTGTATCCTGACTGTAAAAACTTTACCAACCTATCTGCTCTTGTTGAATCCTATAACTTGAAAATAAAATTTGGGATGAGTGATACTTGTTTCGCTTCAATGTTAATTATGGTTGGGAAATTTCTACCTGAAGGTCATGGGATACCTTCTTCTATGTATCAAGCAAAGAAGGCTTTGAGCGCTTTGGGCATGTTATGAGAAAATTCATGCATGCTGCAATGATTGTATCTTGTTCAGAAATGATTTTAAAGATGCAACAACTTGCCCTACATGTGGTGCTTCGAGGTGGAAGTTAGGCAAGGATAAAAGAGTGAAGGAGGGGGTTCCTGCGAAGGTGTTGTGGTATTTTCCACCCATTCCCAGGTTTAAAAGGATGTTCGAAACCAGTGAGATAGCTGAGAATTTCACTTGGCATGCAAGTGATAGGGAGAATGACGGCCACATGAGGCATCCTGCTGATTCTCCACAGTGGAAACTAGTAAATCATAAGTGGCCTGAATTCGGTGAAGAAGCAAGAAATTTGAGACTTGGTCTTTCAACAAATGGTTTTAATCCCCACGGCTCACTAAGTAGTAGATATAGCTGCTGGCCTGTTATATTGGTTACCTACAATCTTCCTCCTTGGTTATGTATGAAAAGAAAGTTCATGATGTTAACCTTGCTTATTTCAGGTCCTAAACAACCTGGAAATAATATAGATGTGTACTTAGCACCTCTTATTGATGATCTGAAATCTCTTTGGGTTAGAATAGAAGAAGTGTATGATGCATATAGAGCGGAGTACTTCAAACTCAGGGCTGTTTTATTATGGACGATCAATGACTTTCCGGCTTATGGTAATTTGTCTGGATGCATTGTAAAAGGTTATAATGCATGTCCCATTTGTGGTGAAGAAACAGATGGCCATAGATTGGTGCATAGTCAGAAAATTTGTTATATTAATCATCGAAGATTCTTGTCTCATCATCACCCATATCAGAAACAGCTTACAACAAATGGAAAAGTGGAATTGAGATCAGCTCCTGTGCCTTTGACTGGACAGCAGGTATTGCGAAAGGTTGAAGGATTTAGACCTAATTGGGGGAAGAAAACTGCTGATCATGAACATGTAAATGATAGTGTTAAACGCTGCTGGTAGAAGAAATCAATTTTCTTTGAGCTTGAGTATTGGGACAAACTTTATGTGAGACACTGTCTTGATGTTATGCACATTGAGAAGAACATTTGTGATAGTATACTTGGTACATTACTAAACATACATGGGAAGACGAAAGATGGAGTGGCAGCCCTTTAGATCTCGTTGACATGGGTATAAAGCTTAATTTAAAACCCAAGGACGGGGAAAAGAAACTGCCTCTAGCTTGGTGGAATTTAACAAAGGATGAGAAGAGAGTTATATGCCTTAGTTTCTTTGGCATGAAGGTTCCTGAAGGTTATTGTTCAAACATAAACAATCTGGTTTCCTTACAAGATTTGCGACTTCTTGGCCTAAAATCACACGATTGTCATACCTTGATACAAGAATTGCTTCCTATTGCCATACATTCAGTTTTGCCTAAACAAGTGAGGTATGCAATAACCAGATTGTGTTTCTTCTTTAATGCCATATGTGATAAGGTGGTGGATGTTTCTACATTGGATATGTTACAAGAGGATGTGGTGTTTACATTATGTCAACTTGAGATGTACTTTCCACCAAGTTTCTTTGATATTATGGTACATCTTGTCAGAGAAGTTCGACTCTGCGGACCAGTTTTCTTTCGATGGATGTATCCATTCGAAAGGTTTATGAAAGTGGTAAAGGACTATGTGCGGAATCGCAATAGACCAGAAGGTTGTATGGCAGAGTGCTATGTTGCTGAAGAAGCTTTAGAGTACTGCTCAAAACATTCGTCTAACCTCAATACAGTTGGAATCCTTTCAACGGAGAATAATGGCATATCAGAGCCTACTTCAGCAGCCTTTATAGAATCAGTAACTGATGTGTTATTTAACCAAGCTCATCTCACTGTATTGGTGAATACAGATGAAGTCCAACCTTATATTGAGTAAGTGGTACATCACTCAGATTTTAATTATTCCTTCTCTGCTGGTTTTCTCTATTATAATTCCAATTGTAATATATGGTTTGAACAACTTCATTACAGCGAACATATGGATTATTTGAAGATGACTTATCCAAGATTTAAAAAGCAAGATAGGTGGCTGCAGGATAAGCATATGGCGACTTTTGTTAAATGGTTCCAAGAGCAAGTAAGGACTGTTTCAAAGTTGTTTTGTCTTTCTATATTTCTTTTTTTTTAAATAAATTATGATATGTTTTAAATGGATTCAAGATAAGCATACTGTTCAGTTACTAATTTTTTTTTGTTTTTTTTGTTTTTTGTTTTCTTTTGGTACAACTGGAAGATTGCGTATAAGCTTACACGTGAGAATCATGGCATATCAGACACCTTAAGATGGTTGGCAGACAAACCAAACAAAGATGTACTAAAGTATCATGCATACAAGATCAATGGGGTTCAGTTTTACACGAAGGCACGTGACAATGTGCGATCTGTTCAGAACAGTGGAGTGAGACTATTTGCTAAAACGATGCAAGTAGCAAGTGCAAAAGACAAGAACCCCTTTGTTTCAGGCATGTGGTTCTACGGGGTAATTCAGCAAATTTGGGTTCTTGACTATACTAAGTTTAGGATTCCTGTTTTCAAGTGTGATTGGATTGCGGATAGTGGTATTAAAGTGGATGAATTAGGATTTACTTTGGTCAATTTGAGTAAGGTTGGTCATAAGCGTGATCAGTTTGTTGTTGCTACTCATGCCAAACAAGTATTTTACGTTGAAGACCCTTAGATTCTAGATGGTTGTTGTAGTATTGACTCCTGATCGAGATTATCGTAGCTGTGATAATGATGAAGAGTTGGGAAACAATTTGGATGACCATCAACCATTTTCAAGAGGTTTACCAGATAATGAAGTTTTTGACGATTTAGTCGATGGGAGCAGTACAAATTTCATGCTAGTTGATTGTGAGGATATATGGATTGATGAAGATTGATGATCTGTTATGTTTTATGACTTGCCATTTGTCTTTGTTCTTTTTGTTCTAATTTGATGTAGCTACTTGATCTATATTTCATAATATGTACTCTTTATGACTTTTTGAATGTTTACTATCTATTTATTAATTACTTTTCTAAGGCATTAGCAATTGGAAGTCTTATTTTGGTAACTTTGGTTTGATGTATTTTTTATTTGAAAAGTAACTAACTTAAAGGTGTTTGCAGATTTGAAAGTACAGTTGGAGTCAAAGTATGGGTTTCTCAAAGCTGCAATCGTCTTCTTCTCTTAAAAGGAAACCTCCTGCTTATGATCTTAAGAAGAAACTTGTGATGGCTAGGCTAAAGAGAAAGTTGACTGCAACTAAATCGAAAAGTCCATCTGCTACATCTCCTAAGGCACCGGTTTGTGCGCATGAAAAGAAGCAGACTATTTCCAATGAATCAATGGAGACTATTACATGTAAAAGTTCAACTGACACCAAAGAAAAGAAGGGCAAGCGTGGTATCAACACAATGCATCGCATTGTGAGGCGAAAACTCTTGGGTGTTAGAAAGAATGTGGAGTACAATGAAAAAGGTCAACCTCACGGAAAGGCAGCGAAAGAGATGCAATCTTATATAGGAGTGTTAGCACGCACCAAGATCCCAATCACTATTCCAACATGGAAAAAAGTGGATGCCGAGTCAAAAAATAAGCTTTGGGAATCTGTTGAGGTTTGCCAATCTACTATTTGACAAATTTATAGCATTTTCTGGAACAACTAAACTTATTTAATTTATGTATCCTAACTTTTGATCCATTTTAATGCAGTTATCATTTGTGCTTGGTCCAGAAAGCAAAAAAATGGTGTTATCATCTGCAGCTTGTAAATGGAGAGAATTCAAGTCTAGATTGACGAGTCAATTTATTCTTCCCTTTAAAGAAGACAGGGAACTCTTATCCTCACGCCCTTAGGAGTACAACTTCATTGAGCTGGCAGACTGGAAAGCATTTCTGTCTTCTAGGTTATCTGAGGATTGGGAGGTAAATGAATTGTTCTTCTAGTGTCAATGCGAATAATGATCTATATCAATTTCAATGCACATTAATTGCATATTTTCTGTATGTCCCTTTATAGGTTCTACATAATGAACAGAGTGAGAGACGGGCATTGTGCTAGTATCCTCATCGTATGTCACAATTAGGATATGCTGGTTTAGAAGATGAGTTGGTTAGTACCCTTTTTTTTTTCGTGTGCAAAGAATTGGTTAGTACACTTTAATAAAATGAGTGTACCAAAATAATTATCATTAAAAACTAAAGTCATTAAACTACCCTATTTTCTGTGATGTTGAAAACAATGGATCCTAAGGATATCGATCGTGCTACATTGTGGAAGAAAGCGCGTGAGGATAAATCTGGAAATATCCCAAATGAAAAGGCCAAACAATTGGGAGATAGAATTGTAAGTTGAAAAACTTTTACTTTTTCTTCCCAGATATTTGGATAATTTCAGTTACTGTATCTTTGATGAATTTCAAATTAAGGAGTGATATCTTATTTTCAGTTTTTTACTACAATTGAACAGTTTTTCTTTTAAATAATCGTTAGCTACTGATTTGTTGCTGATTTTAGGATGAATTAAAGAAACAAGTGAGTGATGGGATGTTGAAGGTAGATGGTAGTAATGATGTGTTGACCATGGCATTGGAAACATCCGATCATGGTGGAAGAGTTAGAGGAGTGGGAGGTTATGTGACTCCAACTGTTTATTTTAACCAACCTAGACGCCGAAGAGGGAATGTTGAAGCGGCTGTTAGAGTGAGTGTTAAAAAGATACTTGACGAGGAGAGAGGGGAAAGAGAGAAAGTTGTGACAGATCTAAACAAGTTTTGGGCGGAAAGGTTTGCAGCATTAGAGGCAGCCCTAAAGTCAAACTCTCAACCAAATGGCCCCATCCTTTCCCAAGTTCAACGTACTCCTCAGATTGCTGGGAATGCATCTGAGAGGGCTAGTTGCTCATCTGCCAAGGGGAACAGCATGGAAGATTCAGAGAAGCAGTTTGTCCATAATCATGAGCAAGACAATGGAGAAGAAAAAAGCCAAAACTCAAAGGTACATGTTGAATGCTCTAATTAGTTCAAACTCAGTAGGTTTTAAGACTTGGTAGGAGCTGACTTTTAGTAATATAATGCATTTGTTTTGTTCTTGAAGGGAAAACCATGCAAGTTAGCTGTCGACTTGGTTGATAATATAGTTGCGCGTGGTACCGTACTAGAAATTGATGCAACCAACCCAACCATTCATGGTGTTCCTTTAGGTTTGGCAATGAACGGGTTGTAGTTGATATAGTTATAGACGCTGAAGCATTTTTGCCTTTCCCTATTAAAGATGATGACATATTCACTGTAGGCCAAGCTGTAGGTTATGTGATGGCTTGGCCTTAACATCTAGTCATATTAACAGGAGTGGAGGTGATTAAAATAGTTTGGTTTTATTATTGTTATATTTTTTTTGGAATATATATACACATGCATGTTTTGTTATTTACCAAGAATTCCTAATATATTTTCTGGTGTCACTGTAGATTCCTAGAAAGCGTAAGCATACTGTTGAAAAACTCCCTAAAGCCCCAGAGGTGGACTTTCATGGAATGCCAAAATCATTGAAAATATTATGCGTTATGCACAAAATATGATTAAGATGAATGGGAACTGCATTGTGTTTGATATGGAAGAGAGAGTATTTGGGTCACCTCGACCCACTCACATCTTGAATGAAGATATCTTATAGCTTGGAGGCATGGAGAAATTATCAGCCACTTGCATAGTAATTTATATGAGGTAATCTGTACATTCATATATATATATATATATATATATCTGTGTGTGTGTGTGTGTGTGTTGTGTGTGTGCGCGTAGAATTAAAATTACATGTTTGTTCTTCATCTTTTATTTTGTAGTTTGTTTAGGGAGATTATTTGAATTTGAAACATTGTAGGTACTTATATACTGTGCTTGAAGCGTTAGACATGGTAGGCTCTGTTAGTTTTGTTGATCCTGCTATAATCTCTGCTCCATGGTGTGGGACAAGTTTTGTAAGATCCTGTAAGTTAGCAGACCGATTCAAAGGAGCACCATAAATGATCAGATGTTCTTTATCCCTTACAACTCCGGGTAAGAAATATAGAAACGTGCTTTATTTATTAACAATACTACTATTTTTAATCACTAGTCATATATGAAGTTCATTACTATAAGGAGTTTTGTTATGTAGTGATCATTGGATGTTAACGATTGTCCATCCAGTCAAGGAGACGATCTATTTTGTTGACTCATTTTATCAGAGCATAATTGACAGTGAATGGAAACATGTTGTGAATGAGTAAGTAATTTCTTACTTCGCATTTAGAATCTTGAGATTCAGTTTTCTGATTATTCCCTGGGTATATACATGAGTTGATTGGAAGATTGTATATCATACATACACTGATAATAATACAAGGCAACAAGGCAACCAGACAATATAGTAGCTAGAGACTACTCTGCTTAGCTTATATCCGAAGTAGTTGATTATAAAGGTTCTACTCAGAATGAAGTCTACGCATATCTTACTTACCACCTTTAATAGTTTACATTAATTTCTTGTTTGACCAGTGAAGTTGATTATGAAAAATTGTACCTCTAAAACTGCGGATAGGGGAAATTAGGGAGCTAGTTGTTTTGATTTGTCAAAAGACATATCGAAAATCAGGACCTTAGCTTGTTGTGAGCCTTAGCTATGTTAAAAATTTTCATGAACTTCTTGTCCTGCATCTCATTAAATTAGCATGCATGTGTGATTCATGTTTGTTATTTTTTTGAAGTGCCATTAATATATTCAACCGGCAAAGGAATAAGCAAGGACGTAAATCTCCACTATGGAAAATCCTGATGGTATGTTTTAATTTAGAATATGCCTTCTTATTAAATGAAATTTAGAAGTGTTGATTTTGGGATATTAATAGATTCTTGTTACACATCCTCTAGGGTGCTCCAAGACAACCGACAAACAAAGAATGTGGCTATTACGTCATGCGCTTTATGAGGGACCTAAGCCTTGAAGATATTCAAGGTGTACTAGCTAAGGAATATATATTCATTGTTTAAGTTGTTCAACGTTTGCTGGCATGATCATGTGGTAGCTTCAATTGGTTGCTTGGTCTGGATTGGTACTCCATCTTGCTGCATTATGTCCTTAAAAGAAATTTAGTTTAGCTTCAAGGTTTCCTTTTGAGATTGTAACTTCTGGCATGACTTCATTGTTTTTTAGGTAACTATTGCATGATTAATGCATCTTGTGTGAGAAATTTGCATTATGTTTCATTTATATATTCATAAGTAATTGATTATATGCATAGTAACAAATCTGGCATAGGGATAATTTCCTAAATCTCTAGATATCTATATGATTATGAAGAAAGGCTAAAAGCTTAAAGAACATGACAGTCATCATGATTACTTTTCCCCATTAATCATCTTTAGAAATTTTAAGAACTCTGACCTTCCCAACAACAAATATCTGCTCTAAAGAGCTGCAAACATAAAATAAAATCTTTAGGAAAAAAATATTTGGCAGAAATTGACATACATGTGCAGGTTACAGTAACATTAATATATATATATATACAATAACATTAATCCTTCTTTTCTTTCAATAGACATAATATTAATGAGTTGATAAATGCCTTATTGCACAAAGCGCATGCATTTGTTTTAATTTTGGTGAGGAATTGTGCAAAATTGAAACAACTATCATCTATGTCGATCTATGGCATTCAATGGTGTCTCTTTAGGTTGGATTTGGATATCATCATCATTTCTTGGAAGGTCTGTATATGATTCTTGTGGTATGGTTTATACTATGGTCTTTATATAACTATGGCAAATGTTAATAATATTTTTTTTCCTTAGTGGGAAGGACCTATGGAGACCACATATCTTCAAGAAGAAATCGATGAAGTCCGTGATGAGTGGGCAGAATTCGTTAGCGACAAGTATCTTTAGACTCCTAAGTTCTATGGTTTAACTACGTACCTAGTGAAACTTCTTTAATTTGTTGCAAAATTTACATTTTCCTCTATATGAGAGCTAAATACATTTATGACAGCTAGTACTATTTATGTTTCTTTTACTTTTGCAAAATTCACTCAAAAAATTTCAATTGAGAAAGCATAGTAAATGTGATTACTTGAAGTACTCTTCTATATATTATACTATTACAATTTCATTTCAATTTCCTGAATTGATGTAGTAGATCATGGTTGAAAAAAAAATCGTCGTCTCTCTGACTAGTAGACAATGGATTTATTCTAGAAATTGTTGTAATTTATTATCTTCATCATCACCGACAACGTTGTCAATTTAGAAACTGATGTAACAGTCTCTCAATGCCAACGTTTTTGACGAGAAATTGTTGTCTAATGAAGTTGGGGAAAATATTTTTCAACTAAAAACTGATGTATACAATCCTCGAAGTCAACGTTTTTTTGGTAACAACCGTTGTGTATGAAAGTTGTTGAAGGCCAAAAGTGATGTGTTGATTATATTACCGCATCGGTATCTGAGTGAAAACCGTTATTGAATAATTAAATACACAACGGTGTATTTAGTGCTAACGGTATGTGCTAATTATATCTACAACGATTTCTAACTAAAAGCCGTTGTACTTTATTATGTTCAACAACGGTGAAGTACCGTTGTGGAGTGAAGCGTAAAAAGACCACACTCACCTAGACAACGAAAATATATTTTTTCAAACAACGGTGCAGAACCGTTATCTATTAACGATTTTGTACTAGTGGCTAGAGGCTGCCACAGAGACGATCAGAGCAAGGAGGCGAGTCTATCTGGAAAGTTTCACCGCCAGAGATTGCCAGAAAAGTCAGGTCAGAACATCGGGTCCGGGTCAGGTCAGTCGGGTTTCTTCGATTCTGAAGGTGCAGTCGAGAGAGAAGAGAGAGAGAAGAAAATTTCCTGAAATGGAAATTGGAATTATGAAATAATTTTTGAAAATCCTCTATTTATACCAAAATGGAAACTTTTTCCGAAAGCTATAGCTTTCTCATACAAACTCCGATTGACGCGTACCGCATGTTCACGTACTCGTATGGACGTGCTCTACAACTTTTGTGAATGAAGTTTTTGAAGAATCCCAACATATAAAAAGTCAACCTTTGCACCCCCTTCTAAAACCATGCATTCCGAATAATAATTCGTTCGAAACACTTCCGCTCCGTTCACGAGCCACGAAACCATCCAATAACCACAAAATTAATTCTGGAAAATCCTCAAAAAATAAATACGAATTTCCGGGGCATCACAGTTAAGATGGTTATATTCAATTAACTATCTCTCTAAATCTCCCAAAATTAATTGTTGTTTAACAAAGGAAACAAAAATTAAAGAAAATAAAACTTCGGAAATCAATTACAAAAAAGTGATAAGTTGTATGTTATAGACTAAAGAGAAACTTGTTTAAAAATAGAAAATTATTAGGGCTTAATTGAGGGGGGTTAAAGGGCCGGGTCGGGTCGGGCGGGCTTAGGGCCGAAGGGCTAAATGATGAGGCCTAGATTGATCAATTCATCCATACTCCCTCCCTAATTCAGATAACCACCACGACTACAACAACTCGACCAAAATCAATAACCTGGAAGAATTCGATTCCAATCTGATCAACCACAGAACAGAGCTTTGATCAAATGGTTCAAACTTTTACCCTCAAGAGTTTGATTTGTAAGCCGTCCACTTAACGAGCTGCTTCTCTTCCCACGCATCGTAGCTTTCCAGAATCTGACTAAGGACGAACTGAGAATTCAACGCGCACCAACTAGTAGCTTCTGGGATTTAGCTTCAGTCTAGAATAACACGCATCAACATGTGGAAATGAGGTAGAGAGCAAACCAAGAGAAGACAGAGAAGTCGTCGGCGTCGAAGAACAATGCCGAAACCGAGAGCAACCCAGAAATCAAATCAACAAAACTCTATCAATTTCGAAAACTAAGCACGCAAACATGTAGAGCATGACGAGATGATGACTTTTCATACTACATGTTGCCTAAAAGGAGGCCGGAGTTGTGGAAATCGCAGAAATTTGTCGAAGAAAACTCAGAGCTTCCAGTCGTCGATTCTCCGTTCTCGATCTATGCATGGACTATCCGAGGCCACAAGCATGTAGGCGACAGCGAGACAAAGAGGATGGTGGTGCCCGTGAGATGGCTATAGCGACCTGACGGTGGAGTGCTGATCGGGTCAAGCAATTGGATCTCAGCTTCTGTTTTCAGGTCGAGAGTTCCAAGGTCACACTCTCTCGAGCCTTCTTGGCTGATCTGGTATGTTCCCCTTTCTTTTAAACTGAAATCAATGGTCCATATTTGATGGTGGAAGAAATGGAAGGCTCATATCGCACCACTTGATTGTTATTTCCTTAATTAATTTCCAAAATCCCAAAACTTCCAAATTTCGTAGAAACTAATTCAGGTATCCGAAAAATTTCCCCGAAAATTCTCACAAACTCGTCATGTCGTGTACTTTATTATCCAACTTTTAAATCGAGGATTTCACTTTGTGAAAATTTCTAAAGATATTCTCGAGCATCTTTTGTCATTACCGAGATTGATAAGTAAATTATCGAACGATCTCAATTAAGCTCGATAAAATTTCCCGGGCCTCACATTGTGAGAGCGATTGGAAGCACAACCAAATAGACACAAGAGAGGGAAGCACGTAAGATGGATGAATTACAAAGGAAAATGGCTGAACAAACACAAAAGATGGTTTTGAAGGTGTGTCGGCATGGCAGTTCAGAAAATGGAAGAGATGTTTAAACAATGTGGAATATCGGTGGATACATAAGAAGATATGGTGCAAACAATGTCTCAGTTTGCTCATCACATTTCTCAAAGGCCGTAAAATGTGGTTTTTTTCCCCAAATAATGATGTTTACCGCCCCACATTGCCATTTGAGGGTTCTACTATGCAGACGAAATGAAGACATTGCTTGAAGATGGTGGTCGCTCGTTCAAGTCTATTGAAATTAGTTTGATATTAAAATAAGATTTTCATATTAGTATTTCCATTTTCTAGTCATTTGAGATTTCAGACTAATTTTAATTATTGTCTTTTGTTAGTTTAAGGGAAAATCATCCAAACAGTGTCTGGACTTTTCCAGACTATTAATTTTCATACTTATACTTCAAAAAATATCAAAATGGTACCTGAGTGTTTGAGCTCGACCCAATTTCCATGCCTAGCAATAGTAAAATCATTAACAGAGTTAACTTTTGAAGGGTATTTTTGTCATTTTACTATTCATCTTCTCTGAAATCGACTGGCCACCACTCTCCTTCCTCTTCTTCTCCTCCACTGAAACCATCAGCAACACCTCTCTTGGCTATCAATGTTTTTCCTCCACCAACTCGATTTCTTTCAAGTGATATATGGTTTAAAAAAAGTCATTATGAAACTTTAATGTTCAGATTGACTTCCAACCATGTGACTACATTAATCTTTGGAAAGAACTATCGGAGCCATGAGGCCACGATGGCGAAGCGGTGACTCAGCACGCCGGCGTTGTAGATTTCTGAGAGGCTTCCAGTGTGGAGATTGAGGTTGGCGTCGAGCTTGTCAAGATCGCTCTGCATCAGAAGCTTGCCGAAGTAGGAAAGATCGAAGCAACGACGAGCAAGATTGTGGCACTCGTTAATGGTACCTAAAGTCTTCAACAGAACGCCGAAGAGAACTGGGTTTTCATCTCAGTCATAGTTTTCAACGGCGGCGAGGTCGGAGTTGAGTTCTTCGAGCATGGTTGTTATGGTTTTCCATTTTCCGGTGAAGATTTTGATAGAGTAGGTGAGGAAGATGAGGGATGAGATAGACTGAATGGCTTGTCGGAGACTTGATTCTCTAGCAGCGGAGGGTTGGTCTGGTTCTTTGCCTTGACGACTGCTCTGCTCTTCTTCCCCCATTATGGTTGTCTCACTAGTTTTGGAGAGAACCCATTAACCAGGGAGAGGTGGGTCAAATTCCAGCGAGGTCATTCTATAGGATCTGCTCTGGGGACAGATCTGATCTGGGGATGGATTGGACACACTCTGGATTTGATATGGTTTGAGCGTGGTGGGGCTATCTGATCCAAAACCATCAAAGCCCCAAACTTGAATGGTTATTTTTGGTTCACAACTCAAGATTCAAGTCCCTCCTCTGCCATCCTCTCTTCTTCCCTCTTCTGAATCACCAAAACCTGAAGTCGTTTTCGGAATTGAAAGAACGAATTCTCTGGCCTCGTCCTTTCTCTTTCGGCCTGTCTCAATCTCGACTAAGAAATCCCCATTTGGAACCTTCAGTTCCGGCATTGAAAAACAGATATCTTAATGGAGGTGTTCTTGGTGTTCTTAGTGATTAGTAACATATTCATTATTAGGTTTAATTTATTGAAAAAAGTGGTTGATCAATTACCAACAATTGTTAACCCAGTGGCTAAGATACTGAGAAGTGAACTAGTTTGCCCAAGTTCGAACCATGGCAAGCTCATTTTTTTTATTTCTTTTTACATTTATCTGGTTTTGGAGAGGATAAAACTTCGCTGACCATATCCACTAACTGGGAGACATGTGTCCTCCTAAGCCAATTATGCCTTCTACACAATCTAGATTCCGTCGGTGGCGCTGTGCTTCATGACCATGATGGAGGAGGAGGAAGCAAGCATAGTACTGCTGCGAAACAAGGAATAGTATCCCGAAGGATTTGCCATTGCCGGAGACGTGCCGTTACTGGACACAAGTACGGAGAGATCTCGATCCGCGGCATAGGCTTTGATTAAGAGAGTGGAGAAGGCGGTGGTGGTGACTGGAAACCGGCAATAGGGAGTGGAAAAGGGGTTCAGGATTAAGGAGGAGGAGGAATGAGGTTTGGGGATGGTCGGGGTGAGCAACCGATAGGGAATGGTGAAGAGAAAGAAGGAGAACAGAAGAGGAAAAAGGAGAACAGAAAGAGAGGGGCCTAAAAAAAACCACGTGTTAGACCTTGAGTGAGACACGCAAGTGTTGGTTAGGAAGGGCTGCCCATGGCTGGGCAGCAAAGTATTGTCCTTTTGGAGAAGATGAATAGTAAAATGATGAAAATATCCTTCAAAAGTTAATTCTGTTAACGATTTTACTGTTGCTAGGTACGGAAATTGGGTCGGGCTCAAACACTCAGGTACCATTTTGATATTTTTTGAAGTATAAATACGAAAATTAATAGTCTGGAAAAGTCCAGACACTGTTTGGACGATTTTCGCTTAGTTTAAAGTTCAAACTTTTAGATTTTATTATTATTATTATATTTTCCTTATAATATTAAGGACAAAATGCTATTTACTCCCTATACTTATAGGGTCTCGACGTTTCAATCTCTGACGTTTCAATTTCACCTAAAAATTCCCTAAACTCTCCAATTTCACCCAATTGGTCCTTACCGTCGACTTTCCGTCAAAAATTCTGTCATCTTGCTAACGTGGCATTCATTCCACAGTAAAATGACTATTTTACCCTGAGTAACACAAAAAAAATTCTCAATTTTTTTTTTCTTCTCTCTTCTCTCTTTTTTTTTTTTTAATTTGTTCTCTCTTCTTCTTCTTTTTAACTCTCTTTTCTCTCTCTGTTTTTTTTTTTCAACTCTCTTTTCTCTATTTTTTTTTATTTGTTCTCTCTGTTTTTTTTTTACGTCTCTTTTCTCTCTCTCTTTTTTTTTTTTTTGTTATCTCTCTCTCTCTCTCTTTTCCTACTCTCTTTTCTTTTAACCTCTTCTTCTTCCCCTCGCTCGTCTCCATCCTCATCTTCACTGCAAACCCAAGCCAAGAGTGCAAACTATTGTGATTTTTGCACCACCATCTCGCACACCAAAACCTTGCCAGCCCACCACAGTTGGCGTGCCTGCCGCTCCGAGCAAGTGCTGGCCATTCCACCATCCATCCATCATCCCCGTCATGCCAGCAAGCACCACCTCCCGTCTCCATACGACGGCTCCAAACCAAATTAGAGCACACCCAAACCAAATCAATTCACCTTCCACCTCCCTTTCTTTGGCGCCAAAACTGTTCACACATTTCTCTCTCAAGTTACCATCAGAAATAGCCAAAAAGACCAAATCACCGCTGTGCACACTAGCCACACACGATGGCCGATGCTGCCCAAAATATCAAAATCTCCAAATCTCAACCAAATTCAATTATACTAAGAAGTAGAGCTCGACAAGTACACAAACTCTACCTGAGTTGAAACCAATGGTCCTCAGAAAACATGGAAATTCGTAGGAAAACTCAAACATCTTATCCTCTTCGATTCTCTCGGGGCTTATCATCTCAGCAAACCAACACCACAGAAACGCTATTGACGTCAAGGGAAAGCTTCTGATATAGCTCCGACATCACGAAGCGGCCGGAATCTGAATGGAAGAGAACACGACCATTTTGGCATCCAAGCGTGGGCAAAAACTGGAGCTACAATCAGAGAGGAGGAAGAGAAGGCCTAAGAGCAGAGAGGAGGAAGAGGAAGAATAGGTAAAAAGAAAAGAGAAAAAAAAAAAAAGAGAAAAGAGAGTTAAAAATAAAAACAAAAAAAAAAAAAAAGAGAGTTAAAAAAAGGGTTTTTGTCCATTTACCCCTTAATTAGAGGTTTTTTTTCCCACTTACCCCATTAAGATTTTTTTTTGTTTTTTAATTTTTTTTAATACCATTTTACCCTCACCCCTTTGAAACTTAGAGAGAGAGAGAGAAATGGAAGAGAGAGAAACCATAGGAGACTTCGCCGGAGCCCCGTCATCGGCCGCCGGAGCCCCGTCATCGGCCGCCGGAGTCAAGTCATCGGTCTTCGGAGTCCTATCACCTGCTGCCGGAATCCGGTCAACTTTCGCCTGATTCCGGTCGCCAGCTGCCACCCACAGGAATTTGCTGAAAATCTCACCGGAAATGTTTTTTTTGCCCCCAATAGACATCTATTGCCCCGATAGTCTATTGCCCCTCAATAGTCGACTATCAGCCATGTATTACCCCCAATAGATGACTATTAGCCATGTATTGCCCCCCAATAGACTTCTATTGGGGGGCAATAAAGGTTTATGAAAACTCCCCGGAAGTCTCCAAAGAGGTTGTTGTAGATCTCATATGGGATCGAAGAGGTTTAGTGCCCCCTGAATAACTTGTATTGCCCCCCAATAGACACCTATTGCCCCCTAATAGATGTCTATTGCCCCCTAATACCCATTTATTTTTTAAAATTAGACAAATAAAATTTTGATTAAAGAAAAAAAACGAGGAGATTACATCAATTCAAAACGTCTACTGCCCCCCAATAGAGGTCTATTGCCCCCCGATAATTTTTTTTCTTTGTTCTTTCATTCTGGGCCTTCTGCCCCCACTTTACCAAAATTAATTAATTAATTAAATTCTGCACTCATTTTACAAAAAAAAAAAAAAAAACGATTTGGGTACCCAAGTCAAAAGCCGGATGTGTTTCTCGCCGGTGTTCGGAACTCCGACTCCAAAGTAGTTGCATCTGGTAGAGCTGGTCAAAAGTAGATCATTCAATCAATCATAGCCTTAGAGACGACGACACCGGTGATGCCGAAGATGACGATGACGAAGTTGGTGCTGGAAAATAACGGGGAAGAAGGCTGACAGAGGGATTAGTGAGGGGAAGAAGGTTCCTTGCACACATAGAGAGAGAGAGAGAGAGAGAGAGAGAGAGAGAGAGAGAGAGAGAGAGAGAGAGAGAGAGAGAGAGAGAGAGAGAGAGAGAGAGAGAGAGAGAGAGAGATGGATCCTCGTCGTCGGCGTCGGCGTTGGGGTCCTCCTCCTTGCAGAAAGAGAGAGATGGATCCTCGGGTCGTCGTCAACATCCTTACAGAGAGAGATCAGTGATGAGAGAGACAGGAGAGAGAGGGTCGTCGACGTCTTCCTTGCAGAGAGAGAGAGAGAGAGTGGACGTCGTCCTTGCAGAGAGAGTCGGAGAGAGAGATAAGAGTGGCAACCTGTAATTTTTAATTTTTTGGAGCCCAAAATCGTCATTCAGCTATCAAGTGGGGTTAGTGGGAACAAAATTTTGTTGGTGGTGTAAGTGGGCTAATTTTAATATATTTTGGTGCTATGGGTCAAGGACCCTTAAAAAGACAAAGAGAGAGAGAGAGAACAAATAAAAATAAAAAAAGAGAAAAGAGAGTTAAAAAAATAGAGAATTTTTTTTTTAGTCAGTGAGGGTTAAATAGTCATTTTACTGTGGAAGGAATGCCACGTCAGCAAGGTAACAGAAAGTTGACGGTAAGGACCAATTGGGTGAAATTTGAGAGTTCAAGGAGTTTTTAGGTGAAACTGAAACGTCAAGGACTGAAATGTCGAGACCCTATAAATATAGGGAGTAAACAATATTTTGTACTAATATTAATGGTTATGCTTCATTGTTATTAATGTTTTTTTTTTAATTCCGTGAAAATTGGGATTATTTGGATATAATTTAGAGAAAATTACATATAAGTGCATTTTAAGGTGTTGTTTTAGCCTAAAGGCCACCCAATATTTTCTTCCTTCATAAGGCCACCAGATACAAAATAGGATTAAATTTTGAACATTAAAAATAAAGGAATTTACAGTTCTGCCACTCTCAAAACAGACCAAAATTGTGATATTAATTTAGGGTTTGTTTCATTTTCAGAAACGCATCATTCTCTCTCTCTCGTCGCCGGCGCACATTCTCTCTCGTCGGCGGGACACTCTCTCACCGCCGAAGTTCTCCCTCGTCGGTGGGCCTCTCTCAACCGCCTCTTGATCTAGACCTTGTCGCCAACGCTCTTTCGATTTGCTGTGGAGTATCTTTGTTTGCAGTAGCTTTCTCTTATCTTTGTTTGCAGTAGCTTTCTCTTTTCAATTTCGATTTGCTTTGGAGCATCTTTGTTTGCAGTAGCTTTCTCTTTTCAATTTCGATTTGTTGTGGAGTATCTTTGTTTGCAGTAGCTTTCTCTTTTCAATTTCGATTTGCTTTGGAGCATCTTTGTTTGCAGTAGCTTTCTCTTTTCAATTTCGATTTTCTTTGGAGCATCTTTATTTGCAGTAGCTTTCTCTTTTCAATTTCGATTTTCTGTGGAGTATCTTTGTTTGCAGTAACTTTCTCTTTCAATTTCGATTTGCTGTGGAGCATCTTTGTTTACAGTAGCTTTCTCTTTCAATTTCGATTTGCTAGTAGGCTTGACAACCTTTTGCTGTAGCGTTTGTTCTACTTTGGAGTATCTTTTAGAATGTTTGGCAGTATGTTTCATGATGCTTGACAGTAACTTATCTTTAACAACAACTTGGCTTACCAGCTTGCATGTTTAACAAGAGCTTTCTGGTTCTATCTCAGTAGCTTTATGGTTCTTTGATAGTAGCTTTATACATCTACTACAGTAGCTTGTTTAGTCTTTTACAGTAGCTTTTTGTTGTTTTTGTCAGTATCTTTTGTAACCTTCCACTGTAGCTTTCATATTCTTTAATAGTAGTTTTGTTTGTTATCTTCTCTCATTTTTTTCTCTACTTGCAGGAAGGAAAAATGGCTGAACATAGAGACCGAACACCACAGTATAAAGCAAGTTTATAGTCATTCAACGAGAAGATGAAAACCTACAAAGGGATGATCAGTCCAGATGTAATGTTGAGGTTGAATAGGACACCATTCTGGGAGATCATTTATGTCTTCCATCACAGACTTTTAAAAGACAGAGAATGCATAAAAGTAGATGAGGACATTCTGAGAATGGTCAAGACATACGACGTCAATCAAAAAGGGTTTCTGCTTGGGGAAAGGATGCTGAAAATAACCCGTGAAGATGTAGCTATCTACCTTGGAATGCGATTGGAATGAGTCACATTCGAGCTAAACAAACACCACTAAAAGCCAACGAAGAATCGCATCATCGACAAGTATTTTGGAGATGCAAAGAAAGTGACAAAAGCGATGGTTCATAGTGCACTTGCCCAATCTTTGAAAGACCCAAGGAATCAAGTCGCAAGTGAGATGGCATCGCTAATAGTCATGAGTCTGTTCGTATCCTTCTTGTTCTACAAGTGAGGTGCTATCAGCGAATGGGTAACGGTCTCTGTGAAGAAAGAAGATGGTTGGTGGAGCTAAGGTTCGCCAGAATTTGGTGTGCAGCAAACTGGTTTCCCATATTTGATTTTTTTTTTTTTTCAATCATGTCACCCAACTTTCGTTTTGGGTCCGTCTGCTAGGAGTTGAGTTGGAAGAACATGGATTTGTAGCAAGAATTGAAGAGGATGATGGCAGCTTGGTGATGGTTTGGGCGGAGGAGAAGGAGATGAGAGAGAGGAGGAGGAGAGAGAAGAAGAAGAAGAGGACTGCAGTTGAAGAAGAAGTAGAAGCCATTTTTCTTTGATTCTTGGGTGGAGGAGAAGGAGCGGAGCTTGCGACAGTTTGGCTAGAACAAAATCCCAGAAGAACAAGAACAATAAGAAAAAAAAGAAGAAAAAGAAATGAAAAGAAAAAAAAAATGAATTAACAAAAAAAGGGTAAATTGGTCATTTCACTTTTTTGAGGGGCCACGTGCTTGCCATGTCAGCAAACAGACGGCGCCGTTAGAGATTTTTTACAGAAGTATCACGTTGATGTCAAAATATTTCTTTGGGTATCACATTGATACTTTTGAGAGTTCGGGTATCAAATTGGCCTTAACAGCATAATTTGGGGACGGTAGCTGAAATTTTCTCTTTTGTGAATGAAAATCTGTATTGGACTGATTGGTAAAAGCAAAACCTCGACTACCATGTGACGGACAAAGCTAAGAGTTGAAAGCACATGGAATCAAATCTTCTCACTATCCAAATCAGCACACTCATCCAGTACAACATTTTAAGGCGGACAATGATCTGATCGCTTGCTTTGCCATGTCTCCATTACCCATTACAGTAAGCAATTTATCATCACCGACCCATTTTGTGTTCAAATACAAATATACAACTAATTACTAGCTGGAAACATCTAGACGTATACATACATAATACTTATTTTCACTACTAGAATTATGCTAATAGACATCGCATGTTTTAAATCGGTCAGACTTGCACACGATGTAAAAAAGTAATCTAACATTGTTTTACGAAAATACCGATTTAAATGTATATTATTAACATCGGTTCTTAAAATGACCGGTGTTAAAAATTTTATTTGAAAATTTGCGGGAACCTAGTTTTGCAAAACGCGCTAAGTCTTTTCAGTGAAATGAAGAAGCGGGGACTAAAACTCAAAACTTTCACACTTAGAAAAAAAATTGCACCCCACCCACCCCAAAACTGAAACACAAACCCTACGCTCAGTGTTCTCAACCCAGACTCGAGCTCCTCCTCCTCCTCCTGGTCACCATCACAATCCTCCCTCCTCCATTCTCAGGTGGAATCTGAAGCGCTGAGATCCCGACCTCGATCTAAAATTGAAGTATCAGCTCTGAATCCAGAGCCCGGCCTCGATCTGAAGAAATTAAAGAGGAATGGTTCTTTCCTCTCAAGCCCCACCGAAGTCGAGGTTGTAGCCCTAAACCCGAACACAGCAACCCAGCTGCACTCAACTGCACTGTTTCTGACTCTCTCCGTCCCCGACTCTCCGTCTCCGCCTCTCCGGTCTCCCTCTTCGTCTTCTTCTACTCCTCTTCCTCGTCTTCTTCTCTTCTTATCTTCTTCTTTTTAATCTGATTGAATCATGAATCACCCATTTGAAATTGAAATTGAATTCCTTAGAGTAATGGAATTGTATGTATGAATGTATCCTAATAATCTGAATATGTTGGTCTGGCCCAGATTGGAGCTACTTTCATGGCCAGGCGGCTAGCAGAATCTGGATAGCTAGATTGGGAAAATCGATCCCATTGATCTGCTATGATGATTCAATGGCAAGAGGGTTTTCGTTAGGGTTGATCTCAATGTTCCTTTGGATGACGACTGTAAGATCACCGATGACACTAGAGTCCGAGCAGCTATCCCCACCATCAAGTACTTGCTCAGAAATGGTGCCAGAGTCATCCTCGCTTCCCACTTGGTATTCCATCACTCTTTTCACTTTTTTGGATGATCGGATATCTGGGTTTGTTTAGATCTTATGGGTTTGAGTAGTTAGATTTGCATGTGGGTTTGTGATGGATTAGTGGTTTGATCTATGCATATCAGATTGTAGATCCTTATGTCTGGTTACTTGGTTAATATCGATTATCTGTCATTATATTTGCTTTGGTGCCCATGTACCTCTATGGTTGGTTTATTGTTTTCGAAAGCTATTTTTATAGTATGATCTTAGGTTAGGTTGGATAGCAGTTTCATAGTTTCATTAATTTTGGATCCTTAAAATAAAGGGAGAGTCTTTAACTGCTTTAGTGTGTTTCTATAATTGTGCTAGTTGCTTGAGCTTCTGTTTAGTTGATTATAATTGTTTGCTTTTTCTTTTTATGTGCCTAGATATGATACAGAACACCATAACTTTCTAACTACTAAGAATAGTAGTAGATGAGATAACTTCTTTTCCCTAGTTATTAATGAAATATGTCTGTGTTTACAGGGACGTCCCAAGGGTGTCACTCCCAAGTATATCTGATCTGCAGATACATTTCTCTCGTTCTTAACTCCCAAGGGTGTCCCAAGGATATATTAATGAAATATATCTGTGTTATATCTGTGTTTACAGATACATTTCTCTCGTTCTTAACTCACATGCATATTCATGCAGGAGAATTCGAAGTAGAACTAAGATAAGTGAAAGATGAAGGTGGCAGTGATTGGTTTTGGTATTAGTGGTTTGGTCTCGGCCTATGTTCTTGCAAAAGAAGGTGTTGAAGTGGTTCTATATGAGAAAAAAGACTACCTGGGTGGCCATGCCAAGACTGTCACATATGATGGTGTTGATTTGGACCTTGGTCTCATGGTCTTTAATCATGTAAGTAGCACTCTGGTTGTTCTCTGAGTCTTTTACTTAATTCTGCAAATATATTCTCATTATCCGAATATTAACCATCCGCTTGTCTTGGTAATTTTTTTACTTCAATTTGAACATAATGTTAATGCATGCACAGAGTTAGTTCTATATGTTAGATCAGCTGTGCAACTTCTATAAACACAATCCTTAAACTTGCACTAGACAGTTTATACTAAACTCTAAACAATACAAATGAAGCTTCAATGATCCAGCCTTCTTGATTAATTGGTCAATGTTAATTCTCCTCATCATCCTCACAAAAAATCTATCAATGACGACAAAATAAAATACATATGAATAATGTTAATGTTCGTTTGTGGACTTGTGGAATGAAAATTTAAAATTGGAATGTAGGTGATGTATCCAAATATGATGAAGTTCTTTGAGAGCCTTGGAGTTGATATGGAGACATGCGACATGTCTTTCTCAGTGAGTTTAGATAAAGGACGGGGCTGTGAATGGGGTAGTCTAAATGGTCTCTCAAGCTTGTTTGCAGAAAAGAAGAACTTGTTCAACCCATACTTCTGGAAAATGCTTCAAGAAATCACCAAGTTTAAGCATGATTTGATCAGTATGTAACTCGAATGGTTTCTGAAATGCATCCCATGTCTCAAAATGTCCTATTGAGGTGAGATGTCATGTTGATGTCTGTATTATTTTGTGTTTCTTGCAGTTATCTTGAGGTGCTTGAGAGTAACCTAGACATTGATCGGAATGAAACCTTGGGGTAGTTTATTGAGTCACATCACTACTCTGAACTATTTCTGAAGGCTTACCTTGTGAGTAATGCATGAATTCACTAAAACATAGCTGTATTAATCTGTAATATCTTTAATTATAGCTTTTTCTAAGTCACTACCTAATATATCAATTAAGTTTTTTAGTTACTTGGTGGCAAAGTAATGTTATTATTCATGTGCAGATTCCAATATGTAGTTCAATCTTGTCGTGTCCTTCAGAAGGAGTTATAAGCTTCTCAGCTTTCTCAGTGCTTTTGGTAGTTCAATCTTCTTTGGGTCCCTTTGATATCTTTTCTGTTGGGGGCCAGAGACATGTCTGATGCAAATGTTGTGAAGTTCAGGAATGATGGGAGACTTATGCTGTTAACTACTACAAATGGACATATTCATGTACTTGATTAATTATGTGGCATGCTTGTATGTAGTTTTCTCCTTCTCTATTTTTTTTTTTTTTTGCTTTGGATATATGGATAATGTAATATTTCTAATATGGTTTTACTGTCATTGTTGTTTAGTTATCCATGTACAATGTAAAGCTTGTCTCAAGCAATGCTACATTAGAGGCTTCTTTTAGCCCAGATGGGATGTTTGTTATGTCAGGTATGCATGTCTCCTGTTACATATTTCTTTTGGGAGCACAACGTATCTTGTTTGTTGTTGTCACTTGTTTGCTATTATGCTCAGTGGGCATAAAGTTTCTGAATATTTATGTCCGGTGATGAAATTCTGGAAAGCATGCTTGTGATTGCTGTTAATGAACTGCATTTTTGAATATTATATGAAGACAAATTCTCTATGTTGCCGTCTCTGGAAGTTGTGCGCTTGTTGCTGCATTCTTTTTCGTCTGGAGATAAACTATTAAACTACTCTCTGATCTATGCATTTGTTTTTATGCAGCTCAAAGAGAGAAGATAAGTGAAGCTAATCAAGGTATGCTTTGGATCTACATATGTGATTAATCTGGAGGTTGCTTGGGCTCCATTTTGTTTAAGGAAAAGAGACTTTGTGTGGGACACTAATTTTATACTTTTTGTTTTTTGGAAAGTCTCTTTTGATATTGAAATGTTGACGTGTTTTTGTGGAGGAACCAAAAGATATCAGCTAGTGTTTTAACTGCTGCATTTCAACTTCTTCAAAAGATGGTGTGACTTTCAACTTCTTCTTTTTTGGTTCTGTATTTCATTTGCATCATGACACATTGCACCCAAGAAATTTACTTGTCATTCTTTTAGACCGTCTGTTTATCTTAGAGTTGGCTGCTACCGAGTTGTATTTAATCTTGACAAACTTGTTTGCTTTGCAGGCTCCAAACAAGGACAGCAGCTGCAGTGTTAGAAAATGCCATAGTTCTGAGTTTTAAATCGAGGGTGAGTCCCCTGTTTATTTCTTTTAGTTTCTTTGCACTGGTTGTGCTTTTCTTTTCTTTTTTCTTTTTTTGAATTGGTACTCTGTCAACTCCCCCGAAACATTTAGTTCACAAAATGCTTTTGATTTGTTTGTGAACGTAACCATACAAAGTACCAAAAGCAGGGGCTAACTGAACTCTTTTGTGCAGGTTTAAAGCAGAACAGCAGCTATAGTGTCAAAGCTCCAGAGTTTAAACTCAAAAGTGAGGCCTTGGCATTTGTACAGAGTTTTTTTCTTTGCTTCTAGATCTGCTTCTTTTCAAAAAATTTATCTTCTCTTACTTTCCAATGTTTTCAGGTCATTACTGGATACTTACTAGCAGGATCTGCCATTGGACCCAGAGGCTTGAATTTTGTCAGTGAAATTGTCAGGACCCACCCCGGAATTACCCCCTAACTCCAAGATGGACCTGCGGGGCCCACTTTTCGGAAAAATTAGACAGAACTTCTCCTAAAAGTGGACAACCCAAAACCTGTTGAAAAACACTTCTAGGTATAATTAAATTTCAATTCTTGAAGCCATCCTGCTTCCAAGCAACAATCTGCAAATTTCCAAATATAAACACTGTAATACACAAACATAACTACTTATATGGATTACAACCCAACAAGTCAAGTCTTTCTACTTCTTCCAATATTATACAACTCCCATACACTCATAATTATACAAATGTTTAAATCCATCTTTCCAAGGTAATCAGAGCAATCTATAGAACACAATTGAAACATGATACATAAGGTAGGTTAATAAATAACCTACTGAGGATAGATGGCAATGATGGTGCTAAGCCTCAACTCCTAAGCCGGACAGCAACGCTGCGATGGACTGGAATCTTGCAATTACCAAAATGATAAAGTTGAGGTACGAAAGTTATTAGTGGCCCATAGATTGCCCTAATAAATAACCTACTGAGGATAGATGGCAATGATGGTGCTAAGCCTCAACTCCTAAGCCGGACAGCAACGCTGCGATCTGGGCAATTGAAACCAAAGAGCCCAGGGGAAAGTACATAAAAACGTTAGCGTGAGTGGACAAAAATAAACAATTTAAAAGAAGAAGGATTTCATACTTTCCCACATTTATTCACTTAAAAACCGATGCATGCAACAATTAGATAACACATTTAGCTTTAAATCCAAGGATTGCAAAACGGTAAACCGACTAGCCTCGCTAGTCACAACATTCGAAAAATATATTGAAAAAAATCGAAATCTCGTTTCTCAAGAAGATAAGACCAGCCCCGCTGGCTATAATGAAAAGTAGACTAGCCCCGCTAGTCAAGCAATGATAAAATATGGGGAAGAAGTTTCACCATACGAAAGAAGGGAGCCTCCCAGGCTCGGATCGGAGTGTCCCACACTCTGGAGCATCCCATGCTCTGCTCTTACTCACCCATGAACACATAGTAAGCAGGGATGAGTGTTAATAGGCTAGCTAGCAATAAAATATAGCCACCCAGGTATGGTGGGTAAAAACCATTCAAATCCAGTAAATCTATAAAGCTTCCCCATGTCCTGCGAATAAAGAAAACACGGGTACGATTCCCAACCGTACCCGGAAATTCTAGTAAAAAGTCACATAAGTCAACAGCGTGTCCCACACACGCTAAAAGAATAATTGGATTATCAGCAAGGCATTCCCAATGCCAAAATCGAAAGTCGATAAACAAATAGGAAATAACCTCATCGAAATCCCATTTCGAAAATCTTTCCAAAACCCTCAAATCAACGAATAGCAATATACTTAATTCCGGAAATCACTTCGGACAATTACTTCAACGTAATTTAACATAAATCACAATTTCAAAATCGAGCATAACAACATTAATTCGAAAATCCAATTGGCATAGTAATAAAATATTTAAATCCATTCAATATGCTCGACAAATTAAAATAAGGATTCAAGTCACTAAATCATTTCCCAAATCAAAACAAGAAAAATCAACAATTGCATGCATCCATATTTAAAAGCAAAGGTCCACTCACAGTGTACGGCTAAGCCTGCCGTCGATCCGAACCCTCCTCGAGGGAATCCTCCTCACGTCCTGTACAATATAACGTTCGTAAACCCATAATTACTGGATGGAAAATTAAATTACGACAATTAAAAACCAAACCCTCACATTGTCTTTGTATGCCCAAAACCTCCAAATTTTCTCCACTAACGTCATTCCGTTAATTTAAGGGCTCTAGGGTGGAATCCAGGAAATCCGATGAATGAATTCCTCGTATTAAATTAACAAACTCCACCCTTAGAACAATATATCAAGATCCATACTCAGACTTCTCCAAAATTCACCAAACTTCACATACAAGCTCTACAACATCTCTACAATTTAATAGGCTAAAAACTGAAATTAAAACACTGCCCTACACGCCTCCACGCGCCACCAACAGTGGCAGCGCGTTGGCCCCACTCACCGGCGGCCACCACCTCCGATGGCACCAAATTTTGGCAGCACCACCTACTCAATAGACCCAACATTTTTCACAACTACAACAAGTTCCAATTTTACCTTGAAGGGCTCCAAACTGGCCGGTGAAATTTTTCCAAAAAAACCCAAGAACCCTAGAAATTGCAATTGTCAATCTAGCCTCCACACAGCAAATTGGAATGCAAGACCTTAGGGGAAATGATATTTGGCAAAAACCCTACCTTCGACGTCAGTTTGGTGACCGGAGGTGGCCGGAATAGCCGGAAATCGACGAAGACTCCAAACTGCAGCTGTGAAGAACTTTGCTTCGATTCGAGGTTTCTCGGCCAAATCGTCACAATCTAAGGTCGCTAGGGTGTAGGGAGGAAGGAGGCGCTCCTGTGGTGGCCGGCTGTACGCCGGTTGGTGGCCGGACGGCGAGGAATCGAGGGGGAGGCAGAGTGACCGAAAGGGAAAGAGAGAGTTCGGGGCAGAGGAGAGAGAAGAGGGTGGGTTTCCGGTTTTGGAAACCTACCACAGTAATTTCCTCATTTATAACCAATTGTTACCATCTACAGTAACTTTCTTTTTCTACTCATAACTTTCACATACAAACTCTAATTTTTACGTACTATATATACATGTGCTCAGTTTAAAGTCCCCTACAACTTTCATGAAGGAAATTTTCTCATAAATTGACCCGAACAAAAGTCAACCCTTTTAGGGCCAATAAAGTATCGGTAAAAGTAATAAGTGATAATAGTCGACCTTTACCGTATAAATAGTGAGCAAATCGTTAATTCTAGGTTCGGGAGGTAACAGAAATAGTCCAAGAGGCTTGTCTTTATTCCTATTTTGCGTGATTGATTCTTTCTTTGCGCTTCCCCTATTGACTGTTTCTTCAGGATTATGTTTTCAGTTGTTCCATTTGCAGATTCAAAATCATGAATACTCATGTTATACTATATTCAAAATCACGAATACTCATGTTATACTACTTCGGTCTTTTGCCATTCAGTATAGGTGGATCTATAATTTTCTTGTCATTAATTTATGTGTGTTTACATATGGTAAAGTCCAGTTATATTAGTATTGAGATTCACTGCCTTTTTAGTACCTTTTAAGCTCAGTCATGTCGCTATTTCTTTTTGTTGAGTTTAGTAATACCAGAAATCACTGTCATTAGGTTTATGTTGCACTGTGAAACTGACTTTGTCATTCTCTTGCAGGGCTTTGGATTACGAGTTGTGAAATATTTGGCTGCCAAATATGAAGAGCTAGGGTGTGAAGTGAAATGGATGGGCAAGCCTGATAAGGTGATCTAGTCACATTGGTCTGGTTACCGCTGTTAACTTCACTTCATGTGAACCTTTAGCTTAATACATATTTCTCTTGCACTTGACTACCAAGATGAATTTTGAGCAAGGCTAGTTTTTGCTTTGAAGCAAAGTTTGGTGTAGAAATTTTGTAGATTGTTGCACATATGTTTCTAGGCTATCCTTTGTAGGTTTTGGGGTTTTCTTTTGTGACATATGTTCAATCATGAATTTGGAAAGAAAATTAATGGAAAGCCCCAATTTTTGGATGATTATGAAATGCATTTCTTTTCCAGCAGCAGCTAGATGCAATCTTAGCTCATCACGCTTGTCAAAATGAAGTGAAGTATATAAAAGCATAACAAAACAGTAATGCCAAGGAAAACGAAGTCACTTGAGAGATTAGAAATCAATATCAAAATGAAAATCGATGTCTTATGATTATTAATGTATCGAGTTGTGTCCGCAGAACCGATGTATTCAAAACCAGTGCACATCGATTTTACAAAACAAAAGTGATGTCTACAATAAAACAACACATCGGTTCTAGAAAAAGCAAGCGATGTACATAAAACCATTGAACATCGTTTTGCTTAAAAGAAAAAGATGTGCTATGTTAAATGAAACACCAGTCTTTAAAAAAAAACCGATGACGCCTAAAGATACAGACATCGTTCCTAAGAAAATAATGTGCCAAGCTACATGTAAAAATGGCCAAGAACAAACAATACTCATGGGAACTGATGTCTACAAGTGTACTGGACATCGCTTCTGGAATAGAAATCGATGCAAATGGTCATGTAGGTATTGTTCGACATATACTTTATTAACCATAAAATGTGAAAATTTGAAGAATTAGACATACCTAACATACAAAAATATGATGATTATAACGATTATACATCGATTTGTTTTTTAGAATCGATGTTGGTTGTTGTCTGGGACATCGGTTAAAAACGCGCTTATACTGATGTCTATATCTTTCTCTACACCCACTAAGATATCGGTCGAAAATTAGTTTAACATCGGTTTTGGGCCGATGTCTATGAACAAAATTCTAGTAGTGTTTATAGTATGTATGAGTACCTAATGATAGCTGATCTCGTATTTCGATCACAATTACTACTTAGACTCATTGCTTTCATCTCAAGCGATATAAATTCTAACTTTATTGTTCATAAACTGTAAAAAAAAATTACATAAGTAATGGGTTTACCCACTTTATGTAGAAAATTCTTCTATGTACCGGTGGCGCAAGTAAACCAGCAAATTCAGCATATCTCAACCGTAGATGTTTATAGACAACTTTTTTTCTATAACAAAAAAATATACTTAATATTATCCATCTATCAATTTATGTAAGTGCACTGAATATTCTCTTTTATTGCGTACAAATTTTCTATCTCACTAACTTAATCGTTGAAGACTACTGGTCGATAGCACAGCGATGCTCTCTTCCTCAGAACTTTCTTTCCCTCATTGCATGTTATCTTCTTTTAACGTTTTTAATGATTCTGTTTGTTAAAATGAATTAAGAGCCAAAACCCCTGGGCCCCCTTACATTATAATATAATATGGGTCAAGCTTTGGTTTCCAGACCAATCCTTGTGATATATAGTTGCACTAGATTTTGCTAGATGTGTCCGTACAAATTAAAACGTGCGTGATGGCTCCACCGCCCCCGGATATGGAATTGAGCACACAGCACATAATTTTGGTATGTCTGCATCGTTTTAGATTATGAAATGCGTGGTGCGTGGAATTGCTTTCGACTTCATCATCATCTGTGTCTGTCTGTAATGCCCTGATCATGAAGCTTATGTATGTATGAATTAAACATGACATTTCCTAATTAACACATACTGAGCTAGCTCTAATTAACACATACTGAGCTAGCTAAGCTAATAGGGTATTCATTCTTTATGTTGGGTGTCGGCCACCACTTCGTCATTTGGTTTTGTGGTAGCAGTGTAAGGTAATATTATTATCCACTAACTTGTATAGAATAGTGATTCAGCTAATTAAACCAGTTCACTGAGTTGTGAGGGATCGAATCCTACTTGTGCGTATACGATATCAGTAGGCATCGATCTCACTTTTTCGATGGGACAACGTCCTTGCGTGTTAAAAATACTTCTGTTAATATGCATGTTTGCTTTATCCAGTTAAAAGCCAAGCACAGTGTAATTGATGGGAGGTAAATTGAATAGGGTATATACGTGAGATTAGAATCTATTGGTTGGAAAACACATTACTGAATCTTTTGAATTATTTATTGTTGTTATCATACTATTCGGTCTATTCTTAACTTTTAGAATTTATTGTTTAATCTTTTAAAGAATGCGTATTATTCATTTCGTATGTACCTGGTTATCTCTAAATAAGTAAGATTATTGGGACATTTTGTAGTTCCTTAGAATATTGAAACTTTAGAACCGAGAGCCGTTAGATTAGTTAAGTGTGTGGGTACATTGCAAAAAATGAGTAACATTGTGAATTCTCATTGGTCTGGAGCATTACAAAATTTTCAAAGATTGTTCAGAACATTGTGAATGATTTTTTTTTTCCTTACATCGTGTCTAATAAGAATTTTCTTATGTATCCAGGTGTTTGTCATACACCCATTTTGTTAAATATTTTAGATCATTGAATTAGTAATATCTCCAATGGTCTAAAATATTTAAAATTTGGTAACCTGTTTAGCTCTTATCCAATTATTTTTTTATTATCAATTGAAAATTGACAGTTGGGTGATTCTAGTTAGACCTCCCCATTTGCTATTTAGACCTCTTATAATTTTTGTAAAATTTTATTTCCTATTTTACCCACTAAAAAAAGAAGAAGAAGAGAAAGAATTTCCTATTCACAAACCCAACTATTTGATCTTCCACGCAAAGAGACTTGAAAAAACAACAAGAATTGGTCTTTGGGCATGGATCCGAGAAGCCAAACCTCCATTTTCAGCAGCAAAATGAGCAAAGAATTCATCAAATCATGCTTTCATATTCCATATTTTCTTCTTGCGCTTAACAAATTCTCTATTTCATTCAAATTTAGAAAAGATCATCACATTATCATCAAAACTGCACTTCCCTCCAAAAAGGTTCAATCTTTACCTCATTAAACATTGTTGATGCATCAAAAAACCTAAATAAAGACCAATTCTTTGTGCGAAGCAATCCAATTTTGGTACCTCTCATTTTCTCAGACCCAAGTAGTACAGAGCTCACTAAACTCAATTCAATATCATGTTTTGCTCCGATTATCATTTCAATTTATATAAAATTATAAATATGGATTTGGCAAGCTTTCAATTTGAACCTCAACCCAACCACATACTTAGCTGATAAGTCCCGATTCAATCTCAGATCAAGAACAAGTAGTCAATGATTATGGAAGCCATTATTGTTTATATAGAGCTTGGGTGGAAAAATAATGAAAAATAAAACTTGTTGATCAATCTCCATGACCTTAAAAGAATAATAGAGAACTTAGGTGGGTTGAAAAAAGAAAGAAGAGGATTTGACTCTATTGAAGAGAGCACAAGATTAAAAGACGTATTTTTATTATTACTTTTTTTTTTAAATTTATTGAAGGGGTAAATTAGGAAAAAATAATTTACAAAAATTAGAAGAGGTCCAAATAGTAAAGTGAGAGGTCTGAATAGAAGCTCCCTTGACACTTAGGTTTTTTTTCTTTAAAAAAAAAATTTAAACAACCTTTTAATCTAGGCTCACCGAATTACTATTAGTTAAATAGTCTTTATTACTAATTAATTTTATCGTTAGCCAATTAATGTATGATTAATGCTTGATTATCAATTGACAATTACATTTTTTACTTATTAAAAACAAAAACCTTCTAACCTAGGCTCGAGGAATTAGATTAGTTCAATAGTCTTTATTAATAATTAATTATATCATTAGTAGTTTCCTTAACCAAATATAATTCTTTTTACATACATTTTACGACAACCACTACAATTAATGTAAAAATAGATCATCTTTGTTTTAGATGTAGTAACTACTTCACGTAAGTTTACCGGCTTTATGGTTTCAGAGAACACCTCCCATGGGTAGGCGATTCTGCACCTTCCTCCATCTCCGATGGAGTAAATTTCCGGCGCTTCCCCTGGTGTCGTAGATGTCATGTACGGCCCTAGCTGCCTCTTCCTTTTTTTTCCATTTTTATCCAAGAAGTCGAGGTCCTTGACCCTTCTTGAGGCGATGGATTTCTCTTCTACCCAGACTGCTTCGCACTGGGGTTTGGATTTGTTTTCGGATCGGCGCCCAAGATTAGTGGTTGCGGGCGACTGGAAGGTTTGGGATCCAGGGACCCCAATGTCATCTTGGAGGTCAGGATTTGGATTAGGAGTGGCTTCGGTAGGTCTGCAGTCGGATCGATGGTCGCACTATGGTTTAGGGGACCCGAACCAAATCTGGGATCCTGGACCTACTGCTTGGTGGCTGAAGGTTGCGGCGTGTCGGGCGTTTAGACGGAAGATCCCGTCTTAGGTTCAAGTTGTGTCGAGGATCAAGGTGCTACAACTGGCGATGGTGCTAGGTCCTCCCAATGAGGGGTTTTTCTATCTGTGGCGTGGTGGCACGATTGGATGAGGAGCGCTGGGGCTGGTTGTGGTTGGTGAGGGTGGCGCCATGGGTTTTTCCACCAGTGACATTCGCCGGTTGCAGGCTGGGGTGCACAGACGTTCAGGTGTCCCAAAAGGAGCTGATGCTTGGGTGCCCAAATTAGATTCAAATGGGCATGGGCTCTTGTCAAGTCTGCTTTGGAAGACTTGCTTTGGATCCGTATTTGGGATCCGAGTCGCTTACAAATTCAGATCATGGATCCGAGACAGCTGCTCATATTGATCTGGTATTGGTTCTGGTTCTTAGGAGTTCGTTTCTTAATTTTCGAGTTTTTGACACCCTCGGTTACTATCGAACTCCTGGTGAGCGAATCACCTCTCATAGGTGATCATATCACCGGTTACGGCTACTATTACATTTACACTGCTCTCGTGACATATGCAGTGCAGCGATGTCGTTTGGCATCAAGTCACATATTAATTACCTTTCATTCTAGATGCGTCTGTGCATCTTATTATCCTTTATTATTTTTGCTTCATTATAGATGCGTTTGTGCATGCATCTTTTTATGTTTTATTGTTTTCTTTCGATGCTTTTGCATCTCTCCATGTAACTCTCAATGATCACTTAATATAGTTTGTCGTCTTTCCTTTCCAAAAAAAAAAAAAAACTACTTCACGTACAACTTGTATTACTGTTTTTTGAACTAATTTACGAATGTTACCACAATGTGTTATAATATAAGTAAACCATTATATTTTGACTAAAATCACATATGTCCTCATTGGTGTAATGAAGTTCTCCATTGCATAACTAAAGTAATATATTGTGTAATCCATCGTCGAAGTCGTAGTTACTTCCAGTTGACATAATTTACTACAAACTACAACAATTGATGTAAAAACGATAATTTTTGTTCTAATTGTAATAATTACTCCACCTACGACCTATGTACTAGTTTATGAACAATTTATCATGTGTGACAACCAATTTGTTGTCAGAGTGGTAAATCTTTATGTTTTTATCATTAATGAAATGATTACTTCAATGACCATGTATTTTACCACAATCCACGTCAATTGATGTAAAAAGGGTATTTTTTTGTTCTATTTGTAGTAATTGCTCCACCTAAACTAATGTACTATTTTATGGACAATTTAACAAATGTGACAACAAATTTGTTGTCAGAGTGGCAAATCTTTATTTTGTTATCATTAATGACATGATTACTACAATGACTACACATTTTACTACAACCCCTGACCGTTAATGTAGAAGTGGTAAATTTTTTCTGTTTGTAGTAATTACTTCAAAAATTACATCATTTACAAGATTATAAACCATTTTATAATTGCGACAACATTTGTGCTGTCGATAAAATTAATATTAGACCAAAAGATATGTAAGTACTCAGTATTGTTAGGAGGTTCTCCATTTGATAATCAATGTTCTCCATTTGTTAAAAGTTATCCAACTATGATATTTACATCTTTGACCACTCAACTACAATAACCAAAATAAGTGTGATCATAAGTCGTAATTTTAGTTCAACTAGGTGTAAGTTATTATTTTGATAATATTTGTTACATGTTTCTGAACAATATTACATATCAAGATAGAATGTGTTGTTAATATGGTAAATTTTATTTTTTAAAATGACACATGTCAACATTTAAGTAGGTAACCTGTTAACCAGTTCAATAGGTTTTCACTGCATTAATTTATTTAAAAAAAAAAAAAAACAAAGGTATGACATACATCAAGGTACCCTAGACAACCCCTTGTTTTTCAAATATTTTCAAAAAAAAAAAAGACATACTTTTCAAAAATCCTTTTGAACAGATATAAACCCCATGAAATACTAGAGCTACATACCATCTTATCTGAAGTTAGCCTCTGATATTGATCGAAGTAACTGAGCAAGTTTTCATTAATCTTCAAGGTCGACTTAGCAAAACAGCACGAAATGACCTGCATGTAACTTGCGTTTTTGTCTCTATAAATACAGTGTTGTTACATAAACTCTTTTCAATATCTAGTTTAATGTCAAAAAGTATACCAACTAAATAAACTAGCTAGCATGCAGCTGGAAGAACTACTGCTCCATGCCAACGGAATTACCTTACAGTTTTCATGCACTAAATAGATTCTTAAACCTTCTGGACAGTATTCCTTACCATGGCACCCGACTACTGTAAAAGAACATACAAAAGGAAAAACCTAATAGCCTATCCTTCTAGACATGTTTGCAGTACTTCTTGTACGTATGTCCACATTACATATGCTCTCCAACCATTGCCTTTATGGCTCGTCTTGTACGTGATGATATTCTTATACTCTTACAGCATAGAATTTCTCACACATCCCTCCCAAGTGCTATAACATGTGAAGAGCTTTCATCCTATCCAAAAGGGAAAAGAGGAAAAATTAAAAAAATAAAATTACGTACAGGGATATTAAGAAGGAAAAAAATGTCACCCTACAATTAATCAGAAAGCAAAAGAGAGTAGACTGGGTAGTCGATTCAATTCCTTGCTGATAGGACAGCGTATAGTCTGGATTGAGATATATAGAGTTTTGGAATTTGAAGCACAGCGCGCACCAGCATTTTCTTGTAATATTCTACGGATTGAATAGGTTCTGTAATATTTCATCGACTCTAGATATATAAAACAAAATCAAAAAATTAAGAAATTAAACTAAAAGATCTAGTGGCCTGAACGCACACTTGGAAACCAGGCAACCAAGGAACACAACCAAGAATATACCAAGATTCTGCAAAGCAAAAGCTAGCTGGCCACCATCAATTTCAATACCCTAGCTCATTGAGATAGTGGTGTTGTGGTACAGTAGAGTGGTTTTAGAGGCAAAAAGGGCTTTGGACCACGCACAAAACCGTAGCAAGCCAAGAAACCTAGCGACGTGTCGCCATACCCATTTTGCCTAGTGGCACAGTCTCATTGGCAAACTCGGCTTCCCAATCCTGAAATACAAATGGAAAGGAGGATCAAGAGGGAGAGGCCCGAGACGGAATTCTTCCAAACATATTCTAACATTTTGCAACTCTCTTTATTTTTCTTTCACTTTCTTTACTTTGTTTTTGCTTTGCTTTCAGCAGTAGTACTCTTTGTTTCTGTGCCACCAGATAGACCATCCAATGAGTGCAATAATTAATGGGAGGGGAAGATCTCTTCTGATGAAGAATATCAAATGTGGTGTGGGAATTGAAAGCTCCTTTGTTCATAAAGCAACACTTTGTTGCCCCGCGGGGCGGGGGGAGGGCGAATATCTCCTTTTTTCCAATATCCAAACCTTTTTCCCCAATCAGTCTCTTTCTCTGGTAAAATAGATCAATTATTTCTGGGAAAGTTTATCGTCGAGCCTAGAAAAAGTTTATATAAAATTTAAAAAGGGGAATAAATAGGACCAGAAGGAATGAAAGGTGGGTACTATTTCTTCTTCTGATCTGTGCTCTGCTGACGTCCATTGATTGATCTCTCAAACTAAACCTTTGTATATGAATAGCAACTTTTTCTTGCAATTTGCGCATATATAGGCACGTACCAACTGACTTGATCGAGCTAGGGTACACTGCACTTTGCTTGCTTGCAACAAAGCTACCCAATTTACGTAGTCTTCCGTTGGTTAGATATATATATATATATATATATATATATATATATATATATATATCTTATCTAGAGCAGAGCTCCGCTTTGAAAATTAACGTGTGAAGTTCGAGTTTTTGGTCACTTTTCAGTTGCATATCCACATCTCGACCGTTCAGTTTTTAGGTATTAGTTTATAGATCATCTCTGCAAATTTTCAGCCAAATTGATGATAGTTAAGGTATCTCACTTGCTTAAACCAATTAACGGACTGAATCTGTCAACCTGAACCGTACTAGCTTTAAGGCAATTATCAATGCCTTAACGATTATCATTTTGGCTGAAAATTTGCAGAGACGATCTATACACTAATACCTAAAAACTGAACGGTCGAGATGTGGATGTGCGACCAAAAAGTGACAAAAAACTCAAACTTCACACGTTAATTTTCAAAGCGGAGCTCTGCTCTAGATAAGATCTATATATATATATATATATATATATATATATACAGATCCTATCCAGAGCGAGGCATCGCTTTGAAATTTCAGAGCGAGGTTAGGGTTTAGGGTCACTTTTCGGTCGCATATCCACATCTCAACCGTTCAGTTTCTAGGTACTAATGTATAGATCATCTCTGCAAAATTTCAGCCAAATTGATGGTCGTTAAGGCATTGATAACTGCCTTAAAGCTAGTACGGTTCAGGTTGGACAGATTCAGTTCGTCCATTGGTTTAAGAGAGTTAGATACCTTAAAGACCATCAATTTCGTTGAAATTTTGCAGAGATGATCTATACATTAGTACCTACAAACTGAACGGTTGAGATGTGGATATGCGACCGAAAAGTGACCCTAAACCCTAACCTCACTCTGAAATTTCAAAGCGATGCCTCGCTCTGGATAGGATCTGTATATATATATATATTCAACAGTTTTGTAAAAAGGGTCCTTGGCCCAAAGGTTTGGTTCCGCTCTCAACTTATCAACAATATATTAGGGTTGAGGGTGAACATTTAATAACAATTTTTTATGTCACTGATAAGAAAAGAAAGAGAACCTAATTACTGAGTTTGTATGTTAAATTGTCATCTGACAATTCATTGACTAAAGAAGTTTGTTGTTAACATTTGTTATTGTCACATATACAATGTGTCAATTAATGTTACGAAGAAGAAAAAGAAGAAGAAGGAATATGTGATCAACTATCCCAGCACAATAATCCTTGAAAGATCGAATAGGGAATTTCCTCTGATTTCTTTTTTGTTAGCAAACGCTGTAAAAACCCATCATAAATGAAAGATTTAAAAGTGTATTGTTTCTTGGTACATCAATTACTAAACGGAGATGTCTTCATTCCATGTAAGATTTTGGCATATATCTCAATTTAATCAAAACTTAACAAATTACGGTAATCAACCATAACATTAATAGTACTTGAAGGATCTAAGCAATTAGTTCATAGATAATGGACAGTGTGGAATCCTAAATTTTTTTGGGTGAGATCCACTGAAAATGGCTAACTATATGACAGCAGATCGAGATTCCAAGTTTCCAACTTATTGAAAATGAAATAAACTAGTTAACGACTAAAATCTTATTTTAACATGAACTCATAGTTAGTAATATTCAGGACAAGAATTAAATGTTAAAAATACGCACGTGAATAATTCAGTAATTTTTAGTGAAAAATATTTTTAAAAATTCAGTCATAAATTTAAAAAATGAAAAAATTATAAAACTCGATAAATACGTCTTTAAAAAGACATGTAATGAAAAATACAGATCAATATATGTCATTACTAGTACTTATATGTAGTTAATATGACTTCTAAAACATAAAATTTAAAGAAAAAAATTAAGGTGAACCATAATTTTTTTCAAAATATTACCATTTCGATTTACAAAACTTCAATAAGTGTAAATAATAATTTTTTAAAATTTTATGACTATTAATCAGGTAATCTTTAATCATAAAAGTTTAAAATTCAAAATTAATCTTAAACACGCATTTTTTTATTAACACTAAAATAAAAAAAAATTAAAATATTTATAATTTGATATTTTTTCAATTGAAAAATTCAAAAAAATAAGTATAATTCGGAATAACTTAAAAAAAAGGCAAATTTTTTTTAATCTTTGAGAATAATTCTGAAAATGGGTTTTTTTTTAAATAAAAAAAATCATTAATTCATCAATTATTTACGAATTAACTGATTAGACATCAACCCAAACTATAAAGTATTTTGTAACGGCCTATTCTAACTTGTAATGAATATATTATTGCGCTCTGTGGACTTGATTCAAAAACTATAAAGCATTTTGTTACCATATATTCCTTTCAAAAAAAAAAAAACAGTAATATTAGTTAGATTTATTAATAGCCAATAATATTTAATGATGTAAGAGTGTTGTCCATTATATGAACTGGTTCGTGTGAAAGCTAGAGCAAGGGAGAATCAAGTAGAGAACCATATGCTCTAGCTTCGCTAGCTACACCCCACTCACTACCGATCTTTCTCCCATAACGCTCGGTCTCCCTTTATATGACATTTGTTTATTACGTAAAGCACGAGCAGTCGCCTCATACCAATAGTTTCTTCCACCATATTACGTGGCAAGTTCATATTGGTTTAATTTGCCTCTTATGCAGCACAGCACTTGCAGTTGCCCTTTTCTTTCGTCCTCCAAAAAACAAATTATTCATTCGTAACGAATTTTCATTTACAATTTAATATATTAAATCATCTCTATAAAAACAAAAATAATACAATAAGAGACCGTTTAAAAATTAAAATATAAGAGATAAATAAATTGTTCTAGCATCGATCAATTAAAGATAGAGTATTAGGATGATGTGTTGTAATAACTTTATTACTTTAGTGTAAAAGTAAAATGAGAATTGGTCTACTCATTTCATTTGATAGTCCCTTTATATAGGGAGAGAATTACAATGGAAATATCAATTACAATAATGACAATAAATGTTGATTGAGCTGTAATCGCTAATTCCTTAATTCTCTCTTCATCAATTACTTTGATGAAGGTAGGCCTCATCAAAAATCCCGCGGATCAAGTGGGCCGATGGAGGCCCGCCGGCCCTGAGGGCTTTTAGCCAGGCCCGGCCTGTCAAAAAACCCGCAAAAACCCGGCCCTGCCCGTAGGCCCGGCCCGCTAGGCCCGGCCCGTAAAAGCCCGTAAAATATTATATATATATATATATATATATGTGTGTGTATATGTGTGTGTGTGTTTATAAATATATATACACACACACACACATAGATATATATTTGTGTGTGTGTTTATATATATATATATTTATATATGTGTGTGTGTGTTTATATATATATATATATATAATATATATATAGATATATATATGTGTGTGTGTGTGTGTGTGTGTTTATATATATATATATATATAGTGTATATATATATATATATGTGTGTGTGTGTGTGTGTGTGTGTGTGTGTGTGTGTATATATATATATGTATATATGTGTGTGTGTGTGTGGAAGTTCTTATACTTCTATTATTCTATATAGAATATGTGCATATATATATATATATATTCTACATATCGGTTGACCAATTCATCGGATTCGAAAATATGGTGAAATTGGCTAAATTTTGTACCACACTCATAATTTATTGTAATAAACTCATCCAACGGTCGTTTTTCCATTTTCTTTGAATTGATATGGGTTGCTCTTTGGAGTGTATGATATATAAATATAGGTTTATAAGAGTAACTAAGTTTGACCTAGTTGATCGAATTCGAAACGATAACCAAATTGGCTGGATTTTCTACAACCACCATAAAACATTACAATCTCTCAATCGAGCGGTTGGTTTCTCCGAATTCATTTTCCACTTCATGATTGCTTTAGAATGAACCTAAACAATTTAAATACAATGTATATGTCATTCAACTTTAGGAGGAAAATTGGTATAGACCAATGTGTTTGTAATTAAAATTATTATTTTTTATCTTATGTCCACGCACATCCATTGATGGAATATATACAAACGTGATGTGAAAAAATAAGCACATTTCGAGGTTGTCATGGCATCGGTCAACCAATAAAACATATAAGTGTCTACCGTTGACTAATCCGATCGGATTCGAAAATATGGTGAAATTGGCTAAATTTTTTACCACACTCATAATTTATTGTAATAAACTCAACCAACGGTCGGTTTTTTCATTTTCTTTGAATTGATAGGGGTTGCTCTTTGGAGTGTATGATATATAAATATAAGTTTATAAGAGTAACTACGTTTTACCTAGTTGATCGAATTCGAAACGAGAACCAAATTGGCTGGATTTTCTAAAACCACCATAAAACATTACAATCTCTTCATCGAGCGGTTGGTTTCTCCGAATTCATTTTCCACTTCATGGTTGCTTTAGAATGAACCTAAACAATTTAAATGCAATGTATAAGTCATATAACTTTAGGAATAAAATTGGTATAGTCCAATGTGTTTGTAATAAAAATTAAAAAAAATTTATCTTATGTCCACGCACATCCATCAATGGAATATATACAAACATGATGTGAAAAAATAAGCACGTTTCGCGGTTGCCACGCCATCGGTCAACCAATCCGATCAGATTCGAAAATATGGTGAAATTGGCTAAATTGTTTACCACACTCATAATTTATTGTAATAAACTCATCCAACGGTCGGTTTCTCATTTTCTTTGAATTGCTATATGTAGCTCTTTGGAGTGTATGATGTATAAATATAGATTTATAAAAAATTAGTGTCTTTAAAAATTAGTATCTATATATAAATATAGATTTTTTTGGGTACAATATAGTTATATAGATATGTTATCTTTGGTTGTATTTGATCATTATCCATTGAATTTCCAAAACTTGATTAAAAAAAGCCTGCAAGGCCCAGCCCAAAAAAGCCGGCAAGGCCCGCTTTATATGGACGGGCTTGGATCCTTTGATTTTTAATAAAGCCCGGCCCGGCCCGGCCCGCAATTATTTAAAAATATAGCAAGGCCCGGCCCGGCCCAAGCCCGCTATGAATGGGCCGGGCCTGGCCCGTCCCGGCCCCTTTGATGACCCCTAGATAAAGGCGCATAATGTGTTTTTCCTTTAACACTCCCCCTTGTGCCAAGTCAAAGACAAGATGGTGCATGAATTGTTGCCTCACTAAAAACCTTGCCAAGTGAAAACAAAAACCCTGTGGGAAAGAAGAAAAAAAACACTTTGGTCGAAGGAAAAGAGCACAACGCACCTATTACATTTGATGATGACATGTGTGTGATAGACTCCCCTTGATGTCCACACCTCCCCCTGATCCTTACATTAGTCAAGGGAGCTTGGAAAGTCTTTGCAATCCTATGTTTTTCACATGTCTCTCAAATATGGCGTTAGGCAATGATTTTGTAAATAAATCTTCCTCATTCTCCTTAGACCATACTTGATTCACTTGAATCTTGAGGAGAGCCTGTTGTTGCTGATTGTAGAAAAACTTTGATGATATGTGTTTTGTATTATCCCCCTTGATATTACGTAGTTTCATCTGTTCGATGCAAGCTGCATTATCTTCATAAATGCAAGTAGGCTAGCTCTTCAGTGGTAGAACTCAAACCACTAGTCCCTCAAATTTGTGTAATGATAGCTCTTAACCATATACACTCACGAACCGCCTCATATAGAGCAATGATCTCAGAGTGGTTCGAGGAGGTAGGCACAAGGGCTTGCTTGGTTGATCTCCAAGAAAATCGCTGTGTTGCCAATGGTAAATACATAACCAGTTTGGAAACGACCTTTGTGTGGGTCAGAGAGGTACCCAACATCAGCAAAACCAACCAAAACATTATTTGGGATTTCAGTGTAGTGAGTGGTGCTTTCGCCATCAAAATTTTCTTTGGGGATTGCAGTTCCATCTGCGGCCCCCCTTTTCTTTCTGTAGGGAAAGAACAGTCCCAAGTCAATGGTTCCTTTTAAGTATCGGAAAATGTTCTTTATACCATTCTTGTGGCACTGCATTGGTGCTGAGTTAAATCTAGTTAACAAGTTCACTGAGAATGCAATGTTTGGTCGAGTGCATTAAGCTAAGTACAATAATGCAATGACAGGGCGTTGTGAGGAACCTTACGCCACAAGGCAAGCCTTGTACCTCAGGACTTCATTCTTCTTATTATGCTTTCTGACAAAGACCCATTTATGTCCTACTGGCTTTACAGTTGGTGGGGTTAGCACTACCGGACCAAATACCTGTCTCTTTGCCAGAGAGTCTAGTTCTGCCTGGATTGCTTCTTTCTATTTATTTAAGCTAATCTGCTCTTTGTTGATATTCTGCAACAGAGCGTGGTTCGATATTATCGTGCTCTTTGACTTCTTGAGCAACAGTGTGTGCAAATACGTCATTAATGTGTATGAAATATCTTTCCATCAACTCATACTCACTCTCATAATCCATTGAGATTTCTTTGTTCTCTGGAATCATTTCAAACATCGAAGTGTCCTCCAGTATTGATTCATGGACATAACTATAATCAGAGACAATCTCATGAAAGGGATTCTCTACATTAATGATTAATGGATCGATTTGTGCCTTACTCGCCCTCTTCTTCCTTGGGTGAGTGTCAGTCAAACCAAGTGGCCTCCCCCTCTTCCTTTGGGGAGCCACGGCCTCAACCACACCTCCACTAAGTGTCGTTGTAACGTCTCTATCTGTGCCTCCATGCCCCTTGTTGGGGACTTCTAACCTTGCAGGCACATTTGCAGCTGGTATATGTGATCTCGTCAATTTTACTATATCAATAAACGCATCAGGCATCAAATCTGCTACGTTCTAAAGATCGATTATTCTTTTCACTTCACTTTCACATTGTGAAGTGCTGGGATCAAAGTGAGACAGAGTGTGGACAAACCACGACAATTCCTATTGTTCCCTTGGAAAATCATTTTTCCTATCTTCCCCTAACGACGGGAAGACTATCTCATCAAACTGATAATCCGTAAATCTAGCGGTAAAGAGATCACCTGTCGAGGGTTCCAAATAGTGGATAATGGTTGGAGATTCGTATCCAACATAAATACCTAATCGTCTCTGAGGATCCATTTTTGTGTGTTGTCGGGGCGCAATTGGCACATATACTGTACAACCAAATATGCGTAAGTGTGAAAAGTCAGGCTCATATCCAGTTACCAACTGGTACGCAGAAAATGGTTGGCTAGCAATGGGTTTGAAACGAATAAGTAAAGCTGCGTGCAATATTGCATAACCCCAGGCAGATATAGGCAGGCTGGTGTGCATAACCAGTGCCCTAGCCACCATCTGTAGCCTTTTGATGGTGGCTTCTATGAGATCATTTTGTGTCTGGACATGGGGCATAGGATGCTCTACATCGATCCCAATAAACATGCAATAATCATCAAATGCTTTTGATGTAAACTCTCCAGCTTTATCAAGCCTTATAGACTTGATAGGGTTATCAGGGTGGTGAGCCCTTAAAAATATAATATGTACTAGGAGTTTTGCAAATGCAGCATTTCTTGTGGACAATAAAGCGATAGGTGACCAGCGTGTCGAAGCATCTACCAGAACCATAATGTACTTGAATGGTCTGCATTCTGGATGGATAGGTCCACAAATATCTCCTTGTATCCTTTGTAAGAATGGAATGTTTTGTTTTGTATCTTTAGCATATGAAGGTCTCGATTCTATTTTTGCTAAAAAGCAGGCTTTGCAGAATAAGTGATGTCCTTTTGAAATAGTCAATGAGGTATAATGGGAGGCAGGTAGTGCTTCTGTTACTCCAAAAGGCAATGGCTACATTTGAGCAGTACTAGGACCGACACCTTGCAGTGTGGCGGATTTTTGTTCCATTTTATTTTTCACTCGAAAGAAGGGATGTCCGTGTGAGTTCTTTAAAATATGGATCATCATGTCTTGACCAGGGTGCCCTACGCGGTCATGCCAAAACCTAATTGATTCAGTGTCCTACATTTCATTGTTGGTGACACCATAGGATTCAATGATCCGAATAGTAGTGCGGTACAGTCCACTAGTATCACACCTCAAACCCGGGGTATGACTTAAGGGGTTCTCAAGCAAAAGAAATTCAGAAAAGACCAAATTTGACACAACTTAATAAGTAACTTTTAGGCAGGAACAGTTTGGCTTTGAGGATTTACGAAAAATTCATTTTGTGCATAAATGACTTGAAATTTTCCAGAATGAAAGCTGACATAACAAGGTATAACATACTAAGCTAATCAGAGTTCCAGAAGTAAGGAAAATGATGGATGCCAATAGACTGAACTGTCAGGTTTTAGAAAAATATTGCAGCAGCAAGTCAACTTAGAGAATTCGCCAAAAATTCATTTTAAGTCCAAATGGCAAGAAATCAGTTCCGAAATGAGCATCGGAATGTATGGTTCAATATACACAAAAAATCAGAGGTTAAATAATTCAAGTGGTGGTTCTAATTCAATAGAAAATCAAAGGAGACATTTAGAGTGTTGGAACTTTTCCAAATGCATATCAAATTTGGAAAAGTCACTGAAAATTCACCACACATCATAATAAGACGAAACTTTCCAGATCACTTATTAATTAGTAGAACAGAAACTTATCAAAATTTCACGTCCTTTAGAGAACAGTAAGTAGGGAAACACAAGGGTCCAGTTGACAGATCAGCAGCTTTCTCAGAAAATTCAGCAAAGCTGTTTTAACCTCAATATGAAGTTTTGATTTTTGAAGTTGATTTGTTTAAGAGTAAACAAGAGAGGCACAACAAAAAGGACCAGCTTACAAACCAAAGGAATAGCTACTATATTGGAGAGTAGACAAGGGAATACAGAGAAAATACAAGAAGCATTATAACCCCATTTGGTTTTTCATATCCCAGGTAGTAATTGAACTAAACCAGCTGCAATCTGGTTAGATGTATGCTCCAAAATGACTAACATGCTACGTTATCTACAACAAAATACATCTAACCATCTGGTTTGAATTAGCCTACAGCTCACCAAAATATCTTGCTCTTCCAACAAGGTCTAGTAGTAGGTAGAGCAATTCCAACTTCAAACAAACCGACTAACCACCACCTAAAATTTGAGGGGGAAAAGGGATGAGCATAAACGATGCCCAGTAGGGGTTTTAAAATGTCTAATTGTAGTTGTAGAAAAAAAAAATCTGTATATGGCCTTTTTGAAACATCTTTGAAAGAACTCAAGACATAATTTCAATTTAAACTCCAAAGAAAACTTAACAAGTTCTTAAACCACAAATGTCACATCACATGGCTGAAACAAACATTCATTGAGAAATAACTTTCTGACTTACCAAAACAGAAAACAAGTCATTGCGTAAAATCAACAATCAGAAGGGAGTGTAGCATACCTCATCGTACCTTATCATACAATCATAACTCATCACATTTTCACCCTCACAAGGGACTTCCCTGGGGAATTTGGGTCATTGTGCCCATAACAACTCAAAGCTCACGGGTCATTGTGCCCGAGCTTCACAATCATCAACCTTGCTACATACTCACCACTTCCATTTTCTTTAACCAAATTTCACTAGCTCTCGATTTTTAAGCTCAAAGAAGCAATGAAGTTATTGCGTGTAAGTTTGAAAATTGAAAAACAAAACATGCAGAAATTATATCAGACAAAGAAGCAAGACAAGCATTGTCATCAAGGACCTTAAAAAAAACAGCCTCTGTTTAGTTGGTAACAAAACAGAGAAAACATGCAGTTCCAAGTGGTCAATGAAATCATAGGAAAGAAGGGTGTTGAACTTAACAAAAATCATTTTATCAACTTTCTTTTCAAAACTACAAACTCCGGATGCTTGAAAACCAATTTTCTTCCCTACCTCAAGTTTATCAGGTGGGTTTTGCAATATCAAGGGGCTCGGCAGCTTGCTCCAATTTGTCCTCCTCCTTTTGCTTATCTAAAACAAAGATAGTTCATTAAGTCTCAACCCAAAAAAAAACACAGATCCTAAGCAACTCCTCCCTAGTGTTGAGCTTAAGCCAGTTGGGGAATTTTAACAAACACATGCTGGGCATGCATTAGGAACCAACATGCAAGGTTATTTCTCTGTTTTTCCAACAGCCCAACCAAAGTGTAAATAAAATTACTTAAACAAACAACTATAATCAAGGTTCAACAACTCAAGCAATTGAATTCGGATTAACAAGGACAAGGTACAACCGATAGAAACATTACCTTGTCAATATGGTACAATGGAGAATGGAAACCTTTAGTTCCTCAAAACCACGTATGAAAGAAATCTAAGGATATACCAGCTCTAGGAAGCATAAGGTTACTGGAATGAAGAAGAAAGAGAAGATCTTTCTCTGAATTGAGATTTTGTAGAATAGAACGGGTTGAGGTTCAGTGGCAATATTTGAGAAATGTGGTTCTATTTTTTTTCTTTTCTTTTTCCAGACAGCAAAATACACACAAGGGACTGAACAATGGAGTTATAAATTCTCTCTCATTCTATTAGAGGTGGGAAGCACGTGCAGGTTTGGACCATCTTGTAAAAACAAAAGACTAGTTTGGTACAAACTAAAGTTCCACAAGTACTAAACCAACTTATCTACGTAAAAGAATTTACGCTAAGGTTTTGGGGTATTACAACTAGATTGACTCATTAGTTTCTCTAAAATGTGTTTCCTTACACATTCATTAGAGGTAATATAAAGGTATTCGGTTTCATTCTCATAGTGGGTTTCTATATGATAATCGTTGGCACGTATATCTTTGAAATTTAACAAGGTTCGATTAGCTCTTGGTGCATGCAGAGCGTCTATGACTTAAAACATTGTGCCTTTAGGCAACAAAAATTTGGCAATTCCTCGCCCTTTTATTACTTGTGATGATCCAATCATCGTAGTCACAGAGGAATTATAGGCTATTAATTCAATGAATAATTGCCTATTCCTTAATATGGTGTGGGTAGTCCCCACTATCAACTAAGCACTCAAGTTCTCCTCGATTCATTCGTACAAGTAAATAGGAGGTATTATTAAATAATTCGAAAAATATATCTCATATTCTTTAGAGCATTTCTATTTTAGGTAGAATAATAATCTTTTCATTGTAATAATAAATAAATAAAATCTCTAGATGTATTGATTTACATCTTTATAGTGCTATTTCGAACCATGAATATATGTTAGTAAATAAAATCGAATAAATTAAATACTTCATAATAAAATCTGAAATTCATTACTAAGCCAACGATAATAAAAACAAAGTCTTTGTTCAGAAATCTAATTTATCAAACCATTATTTAAATAAACTTTAAGACCAGGCAATAGTCTAACTAAAAAAAAGGCATTATGCCTTCACAACTGTCTTTGGAAAATAAAATGAAGCAGATCAGTCAAAATCTGGAGCATCCATTGACTGAGCAAGTTCCTTGTTTCCATTGAAGTCTGCAATTGTGAGGTTGGCGTCTGGGTCATGGCCTTCTTCTTCCATATAGTGAGCCTCTTGTTCTTTAGAATCCCTATACCTCTTATAAGTGGCTACTACTCTGTTGCTTGCTTGGCAGTTCTTGTACCATTTTCTAGTAACTCCACACCTATAGCATGGTTCATTGCCAACTCTTTCCTTTTTGACTGAAGAGCTCTTAGGTGTCTTTTGCACCTTGTTTCCATGACCACTAGGGCTAGCATCACCATCTTTGCACCATATGTTGGGAGGGCCTCCACGGCCCATACCACAACCCTCATGTCCCTTTCCACGTGGTGCTTTGTTTCCATGTGGGTAGGGATCAGTACGTCCAACCCCCTTTGCATTGGGGTTCTTTCCACCTTTCACTTTGCCATAATTAACCTCGGGAATTTTTTTTGTCCTAACAGACCTGACATTGTTATTCAAAAGAACCTCATTATACCTCTCAGCCACTTGCAGTAGGTTGATCAGCTTATTGGAGGTTGTGATTTTTTTTCATCATACTCCAGCCTATATGAATTTTCATTTACAATTTAATATATTAAATCATCTCTATAAAAACAAAAATAATACAATAAGAGACCGTTTAAAAATTAAAATATAAGAGATAAATAAATTGTTGCAACATTGATTAATTAAAGATATTAGAATGATGTGCTGTAATAACTTTATTTCTTTAGTGATTTTTAGTGCCTCTTTCTCTCTCTTTCCTCTCTCTATTAGGGTTAGGTTTCACAAGCATCCAGGAGATTTCACTCTCAATTTATGGCGATAAATCCTAATCTTAGAGTTGTTGTCAACAACCACCATGTTTTGTACCATACTTGGTGGTAACGTGGTACCTTGAGGCTTGTGGCAGAGTTCCCTCTAACATAGTGTCAGCTTTTCAAGCATCTAATGCTTGATTCTGCTTCACCAATTGACCATGAACCCTAATCCTAAGTTTTATCGGTCAAGATATGTTAGAGCAAGTTCACCCGTTGGGTCACCAGGTCACCTACTATTCACTGTTTTTAGTGTATATTTTCATTCTCTGGGTCACGAAATACATTGTGCCCGTGACCTAGGGCACGAAATACACTGTGCAGGTCACCATGGTAACCCAGAACACTGTACAGGGTGACCCAGGGCATGAAATACATTGTGCCCGTGACCCAGATAGTGAAATTAACACTAAAAAGTAGTGAATAGTGGGTGACCTGGTGACCCAACGGGTGAACTTCCTCTTAGTATCTTCAGGCACATACAGTCAACATCAAGGTTCTTTTCATTTTACTTTCAGGCGGGGATAGGAGTCTCCTATCTTATGACGAAAAAGTGATTATCTCAAAAGATTAACTTGTGTACTTTTGTTACTGAGTTTCGTGGCGACTGCTTAAGAATTCACCTTTTTGATGAGCTTTTTTTTTGTTATCATGATTTCGCTGGTCTGTTTGCTTTACTGCTAGAGGTGTTGTACTTGACGGTGGCAATGACTAGTGATTTGCATATGATGTCAACAACTACATTGCTGAAATTTCTGTCGGCAACAGTTGCTTGGTATGCACAACGTATACCATACCTGAGTTTCCCTTGGATTAGGCCTGGGAGATCTATATTTGGATTATGCTTTTACTCATGATTAGTTGGGTTCGTGTTTAGGGTTCATGTGATTTTTGTATAAAAATATGGATCTGCATCAAATGGGGTTTAAGTGCAACTCCAACAGCTTCCCTATAATTTCTATATTATAGGGAAGCAAAAGTTAAAACTTCAGATTTTTTTTCTTCTCCAACTCCAACAGATTCCCTACTTTACAACAAGCTCTAAAGTCTCTATAATTCTTCCTTAAAATTTTAGAGATTGCTGTAAATTTAGAGAATTTTGTTTTCTCTTTCCACACTATCCTTAAAATGAGAATAGTTATAGGGCATTTATTGAAGCAAAAGAGGCTCATTTTTCCCTAAAATAAAGAAAAATCAAAATATGAGAATCCTGTTGGAGTTTCTCTAAGAGTTCGAATATTGAGAGTTTTATGCTCTTTCCTAAAAGCACATGAGTTTATGAGTTCTTAGGTTTTCAATACCTTATTTTATTAATGGTATTAGCTAGAGCTGTGTTCTTTGTGTTATGTATTTATAACAATCGGATCATGTGAGATCTCATGTATTGACTCTTTCCATTGTACTCTAGAGGGAATGGATCATTGTGTGTATTTCACTCCTATTGTTTATCAATAAGACACTAGCGTCTTTCCTTAAAAAAAAATGATAGTGAAAAATAAAATATTAGGATGAACGAATCATCCATTTGTTTAACCTGGATGATTAAAAGATCTCCAATTTAATTAGTACTTTTGTTGAAATGCTCTTCTTCTTTTTTTTTTTTTCTTTTTCTTTTTTTTTTTGGTGTCATGATCATGACCATATATCATTTAGAATACTCAGGCTAGAATGGCATATTACATACGCTTCCACTGTTAGAGCGATATGTAAAGTTGAAAAGAAAAATAGTTGTATGTAGAATACTACCATCCATTTGACATCAAACCTCACTTATTTAAACTAGCCTATTAACAATGAAAATCCCATAACAAATAGACAAGATAAAGAAAAAACTTATTAAAATTTTCTCCTTGTCCTTAATATTAGGGTCATGAGACTTTGTTGGATAGGTCAACTTCAATGGCTCCATAAACTTTGTTGAAATGCTATTAGAATTATATTTTGAAGATTATAAATATAATGTGAGTATGTTGATCACAACCAGATAAAAAACCTAAAATTATGCACTCTATCTTCATTTATAATTTATCGGTCACCTTGACATACAATTCTGTGATTTGATAACTAAGAAGTATATTTCTAGAAATTACGCATGTATTGATACAATATCTACTTAAATACTTTCTTTTATATATATAAAAAAATAGTCATAATATAGCCTCATCTATTTATATTCTTTGATGGTGGCATCGTATATAGCTAGGTATAAAAAGTTTGCTAGCTACTTGTGATAGTGTGGATGATTCTTCAGTGCTCGTATGAAAAGCCACTCACTTGTTTGTCTACTTTTAGCAAAGACAAGTACTCACAGATCGTTGTCAATTTCCGTTAGCAACTTAATTTGGTTTGCTATTTTCGGTTAATAAGTAATCTCCTCAATTAAATTTAAAATTGGCATTTCATAAAATGGGAGGTTGAACATTGAGAGAGTTTACGATCAATATGTAACAATGCTGGTTCTCATATCCTGTAAAAGGGAAGGTTCTTTAATTCCTTCATTACTTTGTTTCGTCTTTTCTAAATTAAGTATCTAATTTTGCTTTTCTTTTTGTTTGTTTCGTCTTTTCTAAATTAAGTATCAATATGTAACAATGCTGGTTGCTCATGAAGTAATTAAGTAGAGTCTTTAAAGCCTTAATTTTGTATAAATTCCCAGTTCTCAGACACTACTATGTTCTTCTGTTTGTGGTTAATACGGGAGTAAAATACTTTTGTCATACTATATTTATACTAAGCTCTCACCCTCCTTGACCTCCACCCTCCTTGACCTCCTTTAGGTTCAATTTTTGGATGCTAATGTCTCATCATCTCATTCCTACGATTTATGGTACTTCTTAGACTCATATTGAATGAATCTCTCTAAATTTTATCATGTCGCACAATTAAATGAAGGATGTTTTCATTTGCTTTTTATGTGATGACTCAACAATAGTGTCACAAAATAACCAATCATGTATCACATTAATTATTCTTCGGACGTGCTCCTACAAGACTTCCATGCAAGATCCATATTTCTTCTCATGCATGCGGAACTGGAGGAATTGGAATGCGAATTGAATGATTCGAATCCCCCTTCTTCACACTCAGAGATCACAAGACCACCTAGTATTTGCGAACCAAAGGAGAATTAGATTCATAAAATCCTTTCATGAAGCCTTCTTTGGAGAGAGAAGACGTCCAACCGCATAGTGCTTGTTAATTGCAACTTCATCGGATAGTCCCAGAAAGGTTTGTACAGCATACAGACATTACAACATGAAGTTTTTTTTTTTTGGTCTATCACTACAACATGAAGTTGATAAGAAATGTATAAGCCGTTAGTCTAGAAACCCTAGAAGAGAGAGGGGTCGAAGCCATTGTATGTCGTAATTATCATAAACTAATTAATTAGACATTTAATATGAAAAACAAAAAAAACAAAAATTGATGGAATGCTTCTGAATATTTTAAAGCTTGAGCCAAGTGCGCTTAGCTCTTAATTCCATTGTTTTAAACTTTTAATAAGGTCTCTATTTTAATGAAAAGAGAGCCTCTAATGAGAAAACCTAATGGAGATATAAGAAAACCAAATGAGAGTTGCAATTGTCAATTAGCAAGTTAATGATGCATCATAACGTACAATGCCTTTATTCCTACACACTAGCTAGGATTATATCTAATCCCAGAATCACAGCAGCTCATTGGCATGGTTTGTTTAATTTATGTGGAGGTATCAAATTAAGCAACTACAAATTAAATGGCATGTATGTGCGCCATATACCCAGATTAATATCATTCTAACGACCATTGACACAAACCGAATCGCTCATTGGGTTTGATATGTCTAGGTCAAACACTAATGGGGATATAAGAAAACCTAATGAGAGTTGCAATTGTCAATTAGCAAATTAATGATGATTCACAACGGACAATGCCTTTATTCCTACACTAGATCATAGCATGACCTTTGGAACCCGTTTGATAACCAAAAAAAAAAAATAGAATCGCTTAATAGCGTTAAAGTGCGAATCGCAATAATCCCAGCTCAAGTCGTGGCTCCGGCCCCTTCTGCTAAGGTTAAGCGTGAATCGGTGAGTCCTAAATGAACAATAGTAAATCTATTCGGGATTGCCCTTGTTTGTCAAGTTTTGCTAACTCTCATCTATGCATACTCCGGGATCGGAGGGTCTTGTTTATTAGGTGGTATATTCAAGAACCTCGCACCTACTTCATAGAGTTTAAAGGAGAGAAGTGTAGTGGAGTCTTTGGAGGTTGTTGCTCCGAGTGCCACCAATAAATACATACGTTTTTGTCGAGCTAGAACCATCGATTTTTTTTTTTTTTTTTTCCAAATTTGGCATGACATGACTACGGATTGGAAGAGAATGCGGAGTTACTATACGAGCTCTTAATTATGCAAATTAAGCAACCTATTCTATTACTATTTTCTAGCGTACATTTTTGCATGATATACATACAACTTACTTTATCATCAACCTTAATTATACGATAATGTGAACACACTCATTAGTTAAACTAAATGTAAAGATCAAACAACGGAAAGTAGAATTCCGATTCCATGAATTATCCTAATATATGTTGATGAGTCAATTCCGAATCGATCGACCCAGGTGAAGTGCGCTAAGTGTACGTTCGATTAGAAAAATGACATTTTTTTATGGTGAAACAGAAAGTTGTTGTTCGAAATACATATTCTCTGTAATTTATAGACCATAGTTTATTGTTAATGTTAATTAGTTTTTTATTAGCTCATGAGCCGACCACGCAATTAAATAGGCAGTTGACTTCGTTGATTAGAAGATATCTTTAGTTATAGTAGTGGAGATAATCCGTATGTAATTGACTGCGGAATTATGATAATACATATAGATATAATTAGTTGTTTGTCGAATATGAGAAACCAAAACAAATTATTTATTATCTAAAAAAAACAAATTAAACCTAGCCGCAAGAGTTAGGGTGGTGAAGGCAAACTAGGGTTTCCTCTATTGCTTTATGAATCATTCTCATGGCGGAAGAGATGGTGGTTCGTCTTTCGAAAGTCTTGGCATTGACAGAGTAAGCAGTTGTCTAGTTGAGAACTTTGGGATCGGCAACAGTTGCAGATGAAGGCTTTTATCTGGTACTCTGGTAGGACAGATGATAACTCAGAAGCAGGTGGATGAGAGGGCCTTTCGGGGACAATGGTAGTGATCTGGGGACAAATGATCTCGACCTAGGATGATGGGAGGTTTATGTTCAAGTTCAAGGTGAAGGAGAACTACACTGCACTAGTGTTTGCAGAGGGGACCTTGGCATTATAGTGGAAGGATGTTAATTCTGGGGAGTACGATGGGAGTCGTGACATTACCAGAATTTTTTTTACATTCACTTGAAGCTGTCAAAGGCTTGCCTCCACGTCTGCACACGGAGGAACCCTTATTTTGCTAGTGTTTCAACTGTATCGAGAGATGTTCGGTCCAACTAAATCACGGGGTGTCTCGACCTGCCACTATCACTATCGGTCTAGGTTATCTGTAAAACAAACGAAGGTCAGAGAGAAAACCGGGTGTGCCGGCCTTCAACACTCCGATGCCTAAGTCAATATCGTTATAAGATAATGATAATGGAAAGCGATAGTAAACAGTTACCTCTTTTGGTCGTTGGAAATGACCTTCATGTAATGGGTTTGTAGGAGCTTGGTTTCGTTTCGTTCGGTGTGGGACGTTTGAGCTCCCGATACCGCCTCAAGGGGTATCGGGATCCTTGGCTGGGAGCTCTTTCGTTACCTTGTGATGGTTAGATAAGCCTTGTGCTTCCGGTACTTGTGCCTGGGAGGTATATGCAAACCAACAGCTGGGATCTTCGATCGGTAAGTTTCTACAGGCGGATCCTTTCCCTTTGAATTGAGGGTTGGCTGAATAGCAATTTAGGGCTTTGATAGATGTTTGGCGTCGATAATGGAGCAATTGGAGCTTTGGATTCAAGGAAGGCGTGAAGGTTGTAGTTCATCTCTATTATGAAAAGTTCAACGGGCTTTGTAGGGCGTGTGAGTTATTTACGCATGGGGCAGAGGTATATGACCAGTTCTTGGCACAACAAACGGCAAAACTTGTGGCGGCAATGAGTACAGTTTCAGTGCTGATGCCAGCAATGATTAATACTGGGGTCCAGGCTAGAAATGCTGCGGTAAAGGCTGCAAGTTTAGTTACAGTGCAGCCGGCCAGGGTTTCGTAGACACATGAGGCTAGGCTTTCAACCCCTAGCACGACGGTGAGTCTGGCAATGGAACTTAGGGTTCCTGCATCATCTTTGATGAGGTTATTCTTGGCTGTAGACCTGAATTCAATTTGAGGGTGGGAATTTACAATGGACAATGCATTGCCCGTGGAGGTTGTGAAATTGGTGGTGGTGGTGGAGCATCTAGAAAAGGTGTTGCATCTTCCGGGGGTTCGGAGAGAGGCCCAGGTTACCCTAATTAGGATCGGGAAGAAATCTAAACTTTCTGGGGTGGTTGACTTTGCACCATTGAATGCTGAAGAAGAATTTAATCTGCCTAACAAGTGTGGTGTGGTGTACATCTCATCCAAGAAAATAGGTCATCCAAAAGGAAGCAAGAATATTTCGAAGCTAGTCTCTGGGGTGCCTAACCCTAAGAAGAAGTAATTTCCAAAGAAAGGAGCAAACATGGTGATGGAGGAAGCGGAAGTAGAAGACGGGGGGACTTATGAGGCAATGGAGGGTGCAGTTGTTATGGAGGTTGTGGAAGTTGATCGAGGAAACTTCTATGTTGAATAATGATGGGGATGGTGTCACTCTGTTTCTTGAGATGGAACCAAGCTCAGGTTAGGCTTGAGGAATGTCGCCAGGGATCCCGCAAAGCTATGTTATTTTATTTCCTCGTATGTAGTATAGGATAGTTTCTGGATGTGCTTAACTGTTTCCTTAAAAAGGTTGAATTACTTAGGCAATGGCTTTATCTGACAGCCCTGCATGAGTGGATAATTGTGTACTTTTGCTGAACTACAATTGAGTTGACATTTTGATTACATGCATTTCTATGCCTGTAATTAAATTTTAAATACTAGAATTAAACTAATCTTTAAGTCAATTATTATGTAATTAATATATTTTTATTTATTTGTAGGTAATAAGTGGAGTTACGGAAATTGAGAGAAAATGACGCAATATGGGAGCAAAGTAGAATTTTCGACAAAATCAATATCTTAATTGAAGGATTACTCACCCAATACTTCAAGGATTCATCAAAGACTTCTCCTCTACAAGATTCAAGACTTGGGTAATTGTGGGAGTTATAATTCAAGAATAGTCATGTTAGTTTTCTAGCTAATTGTGGCTACCCTTGTTTTCTCCTACACTTCTCTTCTCTTTTGTATTTGAATTTTGTAATTTTGATGTCTATGATTATGGGTTGTGAGTAATTTCCTTGTTGGGGGTTAGGGTTGTGTGCCCTAACCCAAATTTTGTGCAAAAGATGTTTAATTTAATGTAATGATGCAATTTTCATATGATGGATGCTTATATCAATTATTGTTAGGTTGAAATGCATGTCTAAGAGCTTAGTCAACTCTAGGGTGTGTATTTTAAGCATGTCTAGGATGAAGTTAGAGGCTTGACCCCCTCTAATTCCTAAGCTAGAAACCTTCAATTTCGTATTCGAGGGGTTATAAGCATAGTGATTTAAACCCGTTGTGTGATTGCGCGGGTGGGTCACTTAGTAGTCTAATTCCTCGATCTCTAGGCCTCTTGATGTGAATTAGGGACCCTTGAACGGGCTCTAATTCATGTCAAGTGAGTTCCTACGACCCTTGAACCGGAGTAGGAATACCATGAAAGGGACTTTCGTCCTTGAGCCTTGAACCGCCACTACTACAAATTTCTCCAAAGCACACTGATTTGAATTAGTCCCTATTGGGACAAAGCACACTAATAACAGTGGCTAAAGTCATTACCCACTATGCAGCCACTAATGAGCTAATAGTCCCCTCTATTGCATGTGCTATTGGGACAATCCATATTGATAAAACATCAGTGGCATCCCAAAACCCAATGCAGCAAGATACCTTTTCCTTTCCCACTGTTACTGAATCAGTGTGTATTCTCATTGCCACCAATATCAGTGGCAAAATTAGGAGTATATATAAAAAAAAATAACAATTTGATCTAGCTACAACCACGTATCTCTAAAATGTATTGTACAATTCATATACAATTTCAAATAAAATACAACATAAAAAAACTTAAATATCTTCATGTTCCTTTCCATTGCTGCATCTCTGCTACCTCCAGCAAGTTTTCTATGGTTTCTGTCAATCTCATAACTTTTCTGAGAACGTTGCAATCCCACCCTGAGATACAAAAATTAGATTCTAGTTTAATATCCTGGATGTTAGTACTGAAATTGAAATATCTCTTCTACTTCACTGTAAAATACTAATTTCATGATTTGAAAATAGCAAATATTGCATTGATTTAGCTATAAAGAAGTACTCATATTTAAATTCGATGCAAAAAACTGAAGATATTGTCTTTAATAAGATATGTAAACTGACACAAGGCAGAATTAATTGACAAAAGTGAAATGAAATAAAGCCTAGACTAATAATACCTTTTTGGAAGAATAAAATTTGTGGAGTGGCTTTAGAATTCTTGGTCAGGCTTGATATTGCCACTGACAGCCACTAAAGGCAGAGATGTCATAATTGAGAAATATGGGAGGAACACAATCGTCTAGAGAGAAGGCATCAGAGAACTTGGGGGATGAAGTGTAGAACCTGCTAAAATAAGAAAGACTAGATTGAGATATACATTTTAATGAAAGCATTAGTACACATAATGAAATCATATCATTATTGACATTACACTTCATGAAAAGCAATTAAGTCAAAAGTAAATATGGAAAGACATTCTTCAAGTATTCATTACAACAATAGTCCATCATCTAAAAAGAAAATGGCAATATCAAATATGGATTATTAACACTAGCAGATAGTAACGTAACAAAACTATACAACACCATCAAATCAACCATTTTATAAATAAGTAAAATTTTATCAGGTGGACTGTACTGTTTAAATGGATTAAGAATTACAAGTGTAAAGGCAAACCTGATATGACCAAAAAGTGTGACGATATTATTGAATATGTGCCCCATTTTAGCATTGTTTCTCCCTTAAGTTTCGTGTTTTGAGTTAGTGAGTCGTTTTCAGAGTCTTGTTGAGTGTTTGGAGTGAAATAGGCGAAAAAAGTAAAATTCATGAAAAATCCTAGCTGGATCAGGATTCCTAACTGTCAACTGTTTTTGCGGTCTTTAACATTTTAATTCCCTTTATTTTCTCTAGAAAATTCTGATATTCTCCTGCTTGTTGTAGGAAACCTTGCCTGATGGAACTCTTGGAAACAGCAATGATGGAGTCATAAAATAAAGCATTAAGATATTTGACCAAGCAATGAAGAAGGGAAATAAAGGAGAAAAGACGTTTTCAGTTGAGGAATAAAAGAGAAAGACGTTTCAGCTGGAAAATAAATAAGAGAAAGACGTTTTCAGCTGAAGAATAAAGGAGAAAGACGTTTTTCAGTTGAGGAATAAAAGAGAAAGATGTTTCAGCTGAAAAATAAATAAGAGAAAGACGTTTTAGCTTGGAAATTAAAGAAATTGCCCCATTATGAGAGGAGTTAAGGCCATAAAGGAGACGTTTCAGTTGGGAAAACCAACCAATGCTCCCCTATAAATAGGCAATGTCCAGAATAGAATTTGCATCACTTCCCAGCCAAGATCACTTCCCAGCCAAGATAATTCATTGCCTATCACTTCCTGGCCAAAAACCATTCCAAGACTGCCCAATTCACTCCTTAAACTTCCATCACCTACAAGACCGTGACACCATCCATCCATCAATCTACAAAAGCTCTAAGGCGCTGAGTCAAGGACGCTCCACCACCATCGCAGAGACGAGTTCATCACCGTGTTGCTAAGCCGCTGAGGAAAGCTTCAAAGTGTAACTATGACTCTACTTATAATTTTTGTTTCGGTTTTGTGTGTTTCAATTTGTGAGTTGTGTAATTGGAGACATGAAATTTTCAGAATATTTTTATTAATATTTTTGAGATTTTTAGTTTATTATTGAGTTAATTTCGAGAATTCTTTTATAATGCATGTTATAATCTTGTGCCCTTTTACGTGTTTAGGTAATTTTCAGAGTTAGGTTCATAAGTTTGCATGCTAGAATAACGGTGAGAGTTCTTGTGTGTTTGCTTTATTTGCCAAGAGCAATTGTTATTTGTTAAGACGCTGAGTTAAACAAGTAGCAATTAGTTCTAAAAAGTGGTAAAAATCATGCTTTAATGATTAAATGATTCTGGAAATTACGTGTTAAATTCTATGTGTAATGGTTAATTTGCACGTGTGAGTTGATTCGAGGGTTAGATAATACTACTAGTTAAGAGAATTACGCTGAGTGTTTTCGAAATTTAGTCGTATTAGGCTTGGTAAGGACTTTTCCGATCCAAACCTACATTAGAACGAATCAGATAAATGGATTGATCCGCTGAGGCTTTTCATTTTGGCTCTTATCTAGGCATTTAAGGTGGGCACATTTTTGTAGCATGTTGAAATGGATTTTCTGTTTTTACACTTAGTAATTTCTGAGTGGTATTGGTCAAGGTTAGGGAAGTCGATCATTGTAGATAATTTTATTTGTTTTGTTTTTATTTTAAGTAGATTAGAAACCAAATTCAAAAACCCCCCCATTTTATTCGTTTATTTGTTAATTGACCTTTTTGTGTAGGTGTACCCTACAATCCCCGGACTGAACGATCCCTGCTTATCCTATACTGACAACTACATTTTGTAGGGTTAAATTGTGAGGCTATTTCAGCCGAACCAAAACCTCATGGTCCGGACCATCTAGAATGCAATCCCCTGCAAAACTTGAATTTCATTCATTTTGGTAGTTATCTGGAAAAAGGCACAGCAAATACTATTAGGAGAAAAACTTCAAAATGATTGTGAAAACTATAGAATGGCAAGGAGGAACATAAAACATTATTTCAGCAGGTAGTACGGTATAAGTACAAGTATGGTACCATATAGTAATCATAGAGAATGACATGGAGCTAGAATGGCACAGCAAATACAATAAGCATTGCACTTATAGTGTAGCAGACGAAGAGTTTCACAAAATATGCAGGTATTGCAAGTGAATCCCAAAATTTCCAGCTCCAGTGTTTGAAATGCCTAGCCATGGTGCCATCTGCTCATAACCAATTGAAAATAAAGTCATTATACCTCTTTACAGGGAAGGGAAAAAAAACAATATTTAGTACCAATTAGATTGCACACTAATCTAGAATTCCCTTTGCTGAAGGATTGCTAAAATCAAATCAAACTATACAATAACCAGAGTTAAAAAAATGGAATGACTTGTACCATTATTACTTACTCGAACACTTAGTACCACTACTGAGTCAAATATAGGCCATGAATAGAGACATAACCCTCTACCAATTTAGGTTTAGTAGCCCTGAAAAGAATGAAATAGGAAAGGGATAAGAAAATAACAGAGCAGGAACTAAGTTAGTGTTCCTACAAAACACAACCTTCAGGAACCCTTGAATGAGGTTTCTAGAGAACTGAATTTCAAATTACAGTCTTCTTTTCCCTCCCCTCTTTAGTCTTTTCTAACAAAACTCCAACTATAAGAAAAAGAAGTAAAATTAACGAAAAATATCATCTCTAATTATGTTTAACCATATAAATTAACTGGCATGACCAACATGGGAGGGTGATGTTCACCTGAGCTACAAAAGCATTATTTGCACTAGCAGACCAATCCAATTAATCAAATGAACTAATATTTCACCTTTGTACCCATTAACAAGGATGAGCAACGTACAAACACAACACTAAACTTAATGACCTGTAACCTAAGACCAAATAGAGTTCTCTCAAAAGACCAAACTAGCAGCACGAGTGGTCCAGAAACAATGACTGGTTTGGAAAAACAATACTTAAAAAGAAACCCATGTTGCTTTCTCCTCCAAAATCAAGTATATCAAAACTTCAATTTATGCTAATCCCAAATCATACAACACCCAGGTTTCTCAAAAACGCATAAACAAAATTCCATTAGAGTTAAAAATTCAAGATCTGCAACATGCAAGCTTAAAGACTGAAGCTTTGAAAACATTGAGACAAGATCAGCAAGTTGGTGGAAACAGAAGCTAAACCCTAACTAATTTGCATACTAGTGGAAGATGAAGAGCCCGTGCAGGACTTGGATAGATTTGCTTTCGACCCACAAGTCAGGTTTTACAGATCTGCAGATCTATGAAATTTGGGAACACATATCAGCTACAATATTGTCAAGACCCACAAGATAAAAAAACAACTTAGTATCTAGACTGTAGAAAATGCTGATATAGGCATATAGCTACTCAGTGTCTTCGTTGTCATATACCTTTACTAACATCTACATGCACCATCGGGTATATCCAAACAACCGTCGGCGTCGGAGAATGATACAACAAATCCAGATACGCCACTCCACCACTAACAGACCACAAAGCCTCCTTGATCTCAACAGACCGCCGGTCCAATTCAAGAAAAAAAATCTCTTCAAACCAAGAACAGGGAAATCGAAGGGGAAGAGCATGAAGACAGGGCTTGGTGATCGATGGATCCAGAACAAATGGTTTTGGGAGGTGACACCAGTTCAAATCTGTTGGTGGAGAAGGAAGAGAATCAGAGTTAAGGTCTTGATCTCAAAAGGAGCAAATCACACCTAGATGGTGGGTATGCTTGTTTGAGGTTTCATAAGGCAGAGAGGGTGAAACCCCACTTTGAATCTTTCTTGAAAGGGGAAGAAGAGAGCCTTGCCAAAAAAGAAAAAAGGAGAGAGAGTGAGAGACGAATTGTGTGGCTGCTCTCGTCAAAGAGGAAGCCTTATCCTCTTTCTCAAAAAAAAAAAAAAAAAAAAAAAAAAAAGGGATAAGGCTGTGTGAACGTGCTGCGTGCTACCGGCCCACTTCATTATTTTATTCCCCACTTCTTGTCTTTGTTGGTAAACAATTGCTTCTCATCAGGGGCTCTTTCGGCCATTTTCGTAATACTATTCCTTTTTACACCATTAACAGTGACATATGGATTAAACAAGTAATTACTTGTATGTACTATACACAATTACACACTGATGATCAGTGAGCGGGAAAAAAAACTCACTGATGTTTTATATTAGGGTTATACTATTCATTTTTGGACTGATGACTTTTTGGTGGCTAAAAAAAGGGTGCTAATGGGGAAATATGTTGTAGTGCGCTTTGGATATGACTACCGCCAAAGTAAGAGATTTGCATCTGCATTAGATTAACTTTGGACATATGAGATTTGGTGAAGGAACCTCCCTAACACTAGGCATTCTCAGTTTTATTGTTTACATTTCATTTTTATTTCTATTGCTTTACATTTCTTTACTTTTTGTTAAGTTAGAATCAACCCCCAGACATTAAACTTTTCCACTCATTTGTGCATATCCACCACTAAGCTCCTAGTTTTGATTAGGCTTTGGTGAAAATCAAAGTCGAGCACTACTAAGGCTTGGTGTCTTAGAGTAAAATTTTTGTTTATTTTGTTCTTTTTTTGTGCTAAATGACTTTAGTTCCGACTACCCAAGGATTGTGAGTTAGCCACTAATCCCCGTGGCACGATAATTTTTGGCTTAATACTCTACTATCTTGACATGATTCGTACGCTTGCGAGAGTTTATGATTCAAGTCACATTTCTAAAATATATATATATATATTTATTTATTTATTTTCTGAAAACTATACCATTATACATGGCGGCATTTGCAACCGAAATTCATGTTTCACTGTCATATATATGTTTTTCTTTTGTTTGAGGAAAAGCTGTCATATATATATATATATATATATATATATATGCTTGTTTCGCTATTTATTAAAGCTAGTCTAACGATTGTCTTCACCTGCTCAGTAACGCAATAAAGAAATTATGCGCAATCACTCTTGGATTTAAATTCAACGTTGAAAAATAAAATAAATAAAACTTAAAATAATTGTTTCCACCATTGGATCTAAATTCAACGGTGACTGAGATTAATTTTCTTGCTCAATAACTAAGCAAGTGAATATTACTGTAAAACCTAATTACTAGTAGTTATTCCATTCTATTTGTGGGTTAAAGAGTCGACCAAGTTTGATTTTTAATAATATATGTGGGGTTTGCACATAAGAGAGAACTATTTGATTATTGATAAGAGATTTTTTTTTAAGACAAAATGCCAATATTCTAAAAATAAGAAATGATAAATTAGGACTCATTCCACGAAGTTTCAAAACAAAGAACAAGTACTTCACCAAATCCAACCGATTATAGCTCAATAAACAAGAAACAAATACATTTCTCGAGATAAGTGTTAGAACACGGGCGAAACCTAGGTTTCGTGGAGTAGCGGCGGCGCTCTTCCCTTAGGCAAGGCAACGACCGTGGGAGTGATGAGGTACGACGACGGGGCGGGGCTGGTTCTTGGCAACGATCTTGGGGTGCGGTGGGAGCTTTTTCGATCGGAAGCTTTTCTGGTCAGAGGCTTCTCTGATCGTTTTCTGGAATCGATCCACCATTCGGCGACGGAGGATTGTTGCTTCAATCTGGGCGACATCCAGGTGTTGAGGATCAGGATCTGAGCGAGGTGGCGTCTGTCTATGGCGGGCTTCTGGGTTCTCTGCGGCGGTGAGCTTGTATTTGAGTGGATCAGGTTGCGTCGGAAAAGGGAGGCGGCGTCTGCTTGCTAAGGCAGGTTGGGGTCGAGCTTCTCTTTCGAACGGCGATGGTGGAGGAGTGTGGCCGGGCGCAGGAGTGATGTGTGGACGGCTGTTTCTCGATGGCCGGTGCTAGGCCGATCTGCTAGGTGGAGTGGAGTGGGTGGGTTTGGGCTCTAGGTGTTGGACCTTGGGCCTCAGCCTGCCTGGGTTGCCGCAGTGCAACCTAGCTGGGCTAGCCCACCTGCTTTTCCTCCTCCTTTTGGCTTGGGCTTGGGATGGGTTGTTGAGGAGTGGTTTTGTCCTATACTATCTTAGCTTGAAGCAGGTTCTGTGTTGGTTGCTGCGATGTACACCATAGAGGTCTTAGGCATCAAAAGTTTCCAAGACAGAGCTTTGATCTAAGGTTGTGTAGGCGTAGGTTTTTTTGTTGTTTTCTTTTTCGAATAAGTGAGCTTTGCTCACCTTTTTTTCCTTGCAGTTACTTGAGGTTTTGTAGTTTTTTGGTTATGAGTTCTTTGGCTGCTCTAACAGTCTGTATTGTGCTTGAACCTGTATTATGAGTGGTTTCTTGAAACCCTCAAGCTTGACGCAGTGACGTCGTTATTTAATGGAACCCAATTCCCTTCCCCTAAAAAAAAAACATTTCTTGAGATACTATAGTAAAAGAATTTCAATATTATATACTTTCTTGCATTAGTTCTCTATATTGTAGCTATATTTAAATTTATATTATTTATTAAATGAAGAAAGAAATAGTTTAAACGTCTATATAAATTACATATCTTCTTATATATAATTAAGAATTACTATAAATGCCCTCACATAATATAAATATTAATAAATAAATTATTTATGTATAAGATAAGATAGTCAATAGATTATATCATATTTGAAAATTTTGCAATATCTCCCATGAAAAAGGATAATCTTTCCAAAAATCAAGAGAGATTGTTGTAAATTTTTTAATTAAAAAAAAATAAAAGTCAACCGCACATGTTGAGGGGCTAGTATAATATTATTTATTCAACAGCTTTGTTTGTTTGGATTGAGAAGATTTTCTGTTGTGATAATCAAATAGTTTCTTAATTTTTTTTATTGCCAAGTGTAAAAATTCGGTGTTTGAAAACAGTAATGAGGACACCAAAACCTATACCGTGTGTGTGTGTGTGTGTATCATATCCAGAGCGGAGCTCCGCTTTGAAATTAACGTGTGAAGTTCTAGTTTTTTGTCACTTTTCGGTCGTATATCCACATCTCGACCGTTCATTTTTTAGGTACTAGTGTATAGATCATCTCTGTAAATTTTCAGCCAAATTGATGATCGTTAAGGTATCTCACTTGCTTAGACCAATGAACGGACTGAATCTGTCAACCTGAACCGTACTAGCTTTAAGGTAATTATCAATGCCTTAACGATCATCATTTTGGCTGAAAATTTGCAGAGACGATCTATACACTAGTACCTAAAAACTGAACGGTCGAGATGTGGATGTGCGACCGAAAAGTGACCCAAAACTCGAACTTCACACGTTAATTTTCAATGCGGAGCTCCGCTCTAGATAAGATCTATATATATATATATATATATATATATATATATAGCCAACTCTTGAGGGAATAGTTAAATTTTTGAACTACCATATATGCCCTCACATAATATAGATATTAATAAACAAATTATTTCTATATGAGGATAAGATAGTCAATAGACTATATCATATTTGAAAAAATTGCAATACCTCCTATGAAAAAAGAAGAAACTTCTCCAAAATAAGAAGAGAAATTGCTGTAACTTTTTAAATTGACATGTACGGAGCACATGTTAAAGGGTTAGTAATGACTTAAAAGAAATGTTTTAAATTAACAAAAACAATAGAGAACTTCATCTCACATAGATTTAGGAGCGAGATAGCTAAAATTTAAAATAGAGAGCCACTTAGGAGTGCAAATACTAAAATTGATAAAAAGCTAAACATGCTCTCCAAAATAGCTAAGGAGTCAAAATAGAGTCTGCTAAGTATGCTCGGACCTAAGAATATCTTGAGATTATTTTTACTACTCTCGGACCTCCCCTGACATTTCTTTAAAAAAGACTTGGCATCATTCATAACCAGCCAATAGCTAGGGAGATCAGGGCTTGAGCTTTTTTATTTTATTTTTTGAGACAAAATTGATTGATTCTCCTTATTTGTTACTCAATATACATGTGCAGAGAGTTGATAGTAGGATAAGCAACTACATATACTGATCCGGCCAAGGTGAATAGGTGATGCTGATTGAAAATACCTAGAAAGGGTTAGATATAGACCTCCAAAATAATGCATCATATAATTAGCTCTCAAATACGTGTGTACCTTCTGTATGCGATCCATAGCCAATCAAATTCTCCAATTGAAGTGTCATTTTCTTTTCACCTTATCTATCTACTCAAACATTTTGGTATATACGTATCATTAGTTAATTGATATTGGTATTTTCTATAAGAATATTAATTTTTTGGATATACTCTTGGAGCATCCACCACTCCACTCCAGCAATAATACAGCCACTTCTGTGGTGTCGTCTTGTTACTTTCTTCTCTCAATTTTAGTCGTTTTTCGTTTGTTTGTATATGCATTAGAAGATCGAATACGCACTCAATATCTTCCCTTACTATATAAAAAAAAAAAATTAAGCAACAAAGGAAGAAGAAGAAATTTGTCCTTCCGAGTTCCAACCAAAGAAAAAAACATTGCTACAATTTTCTTAATTATTTGAGTTAGATCCTCTTCTGTACATAATTTAAATTTTGATTTCTTATTAATAAATTAATATCCTATATTCATCGTTTAGGATTTTATATTCTCCAAACATACGTCATAATTCCAAAATTCAAAGTATTAATGAACTTGACATATTTGGCACTCCACTTTAACATTTCTACTCCACACACACACACATACTGTCCACCCTGAACCATATTAGCTTTAAGGCCGTTATGATTGTCTTAATGGCCATCAATTTGGCTGAAATTTTGCAGAGATGATCTATACATTAGTACCTAAAAACTGAACGGTCGAGATGTGGATATGATACCGAAAAGTGACCATAAACTCCAACCTCACATGTTAATTTCTGATCACTCTGGATAGGACACACACACACACATGGAGCCATTCTAAAGAGGACGTCCACACTTTCGCTGAAGTACTGACGTCGACGCTGCAGCCCTGCTCAGGCCACGACAACGCTGCGCTGCTTGCCAGACGAAGGCCAGGGGTTGGACGGACAAGTATGCAGTCAGGTGGAGTCGCTGGCAACGTGGTTGCAGCGCTGCCCAGCACCTGCAGTTGCAGGTGAGGTCACTGCCCATAAACCTACAACCTCGATCTCCTCCGACCTCGATCGCTGCCCATAAGCGGTTTGAGATGCCTCCGGCCTCTGTCCAGCCCGATTCGCGCCGCCACACAGCCTGAAACACTGCAGAAAATTGACGTCCGCACTTTAGCGATAGTGCGGACGTCCGCTTTGGAACGGGCATGTGTGTGTGTGTGTGTGTGTGTGTGTGTGTATCTCATAACTAGTTAGGTTACTAAAGAGCACGATAAACGGGTGAAAAAATTTATCGCTCAGTCAAATGCAACCACACTATATTGTCCCTCATAAATTTTTAAAAAGCCTGATATGCAGGGATTGGATATATGATGATCCGCCTACGAAAAATGGAAGGTGATGCATCGCTCATTCAAATGCAACCACACTATTTTGTCCTCCATAAATTTTAAAAAAGCCTGATATGCAGGGATTGGATATATGATGATCCGCGTACAAAAAATGCAACCACACTATATTGTCCTCTATAAATTTCTAAAAAGCCTGATATGCAGGGATTGAATATATGATGATCCGCCTACGAAAAATGCAACCAGACTATATTGTCCTCCATAAATCTAAAAAGCCTGATATGCGCATGTCCTCCATAAATTTCTAAAAAGCCTGATATGCAGGGATTGGATATATGATGATCTGCCTATGAAAAATGGAAGGTGATGGCACAAGGATATGAATATTAGGGTTTGAAGTCTAGGGTTTTGAAAGCTAGGAAGGCTAGGAACACTTTTAGAGCTTGAAATTTGTTCAACTCTAACGAAACTTTTCTTAACATTTCTGTCCAGGTATTTATATATATATATATATATATATTTATATATATATATATATATTACTTTTTTTTTTCATGGTACAAATCTCTCTGCTGAGTTTAATCAGTAGGGTTCTGTATTTTCTCTTTCTAACCAGAAATTAGGAAAGACATATTCTTTAATTTTATATACTCATGCAGCTTAAGTAAGTCATTTAAGACCTCTCACATTTAGATAATGACAAACATTCCATTTGACCGAAAGGAACCACATTTTTAATATATATACATATATATATATATAGAAAGGTTATTATACTATACTGACCTAGCTATGAATTTATATACTATATATTATATAGGTTGGGTGCAAGTTGACCACGTAGGGCTAGCTCAATTTTAAAAAGAAAATCCAGGGAAGCATTCTAAAACACAGCTGACTAGCTAGATCCAGAGTCCCGTAGATAAGCTTTGTAGGTTTGAGTGGTATTGCTTTATAGGCAGACAAGGCGCATCCATGGTTCATCTTTGCCTTCCTCGGTTTGTGGCAAAAGCATAAATCATATATCAATTCGTTCATTGATTTTTCTATGGCTACCTCCCTCTCACTCGCCTCCTGTTTTAATTCTCTCTCTCTCTCTCTCTCTCGGTCAGTATGTATTTTTTCTTGGTAGTATTATCCAGTACCTCAACATCACTAACTTTTTAAAGATATTGTGAGTATTGGCATCTTCTCTCCATCCATATATTATACATACAGACATATATAAATAAATATATATATATATAAATCAATTATCAATTATTCTTGCTGGTGCTACTGCTACGTATGCACAAGGAGGTCCAAAAATCCAGTTGGCCGGGTGACGGCTTCAACTGTTTCCACATACAATTATTCTTTGTAATTATTCTAAATATTTATAAAGAAGAATTATGATGTGGGATTCTCTCCTTTTAATTTCTTTTCTCATGTGTGAGGTTTTTGGCCGCCCAATCATGTATGCCCTATCTGAAAGTGATTCCATTGCTTCTTCCTTAAGCCAATATTTTTGTTGCGCGCCTTTACTCTAATTGGTAAATTGGGTTTATAATGCATGGTAGCTAGCAATGCCTTTTTTGGATTTTTGGCTCTGAGTGGGACTGCGGTGGGAGATCACTCGGAATTCTTGTCGTGAGCGATCATGACCGCTCTTATTCTTAATTCTTACTTTTAAAAACGTTTGCATGTGTTCAACTTATTATGCATGCATAATGCATTTGTTGTAATTATTTATGATTTTGATCTAATACATATATGATATAATAAATCTAAAGTTTAACTTTCGATTCACATGCATTTAGGGCTCCTTACAGATCTGACGTTGGTGTGGAATCAGAGTGCATATGGCCGGGGTAAACTTTTCAGAGAAAATATAATCTGTAAAGGAGATTTTGCACAGAAATTCAATAAGTGGAGATTGGACAACAAAAGGGCATCCAATCTGAAGATAGATTTCATCAGTCCATCATATATATATTGGCATTTCCAGGACTCGACCTGGGCACCCTTTTTAAGGCTACGACAGCAGCAGCGGGGCGCATACCAGCTTTCTCGAATTCCTATAAATGTCTAATATGTAATGCGCATGGATGACATGCCTCTGATTATAACTGATCAGTTGAGGATTAAGTTAATTGGTAATGGCCCATTATCGTTCTATCGATCCCCTACATCACTCCCCACTGTCGGCATGTATTTGCAGCAAGCTAAGGCAAAAAAGGATCACAAGTTAATGATATAGGGCCTCAATGAGGCCTAAGATTTGTGGCCTCAAATCCTAGGTGTCATGCCATATAAGTAAATAAAAATTTATTTTCAGTTCCATATAATATATATCTTGCCACATCATACTATTTCAACACCAACTTTACCCTTTTACATTTCCTTTTAGATGTTAATTAAGGGGTGAATCAATTACATTAATGAATTTAATTAGGTGACAAAAAAAAATATCAGCTATTAATTTAAGAGATATGTCTACAGATTCTTTGATCAATATTTTTCTTCATTTAATTAAATTATTTCCTTTAATTTTTCTTCCCAAATGGCATTAATATATTGAATTATGTGTCAAGAAATAGACGTTAACTTTTCTTTCCAAATATTGATTAATTTCATCCACAAAAATATAGCATTAGTTAATTGAATTTGAGAAATACTTATGTCTAAATTAAGAGGTACGAAAAAATTACACGTTAGCAGCCATTAATTAATATCTGCAATCTAAATATAAGGGAAAGACAAACAAAAAATAATAAATTCAGATTTAACGTTTAAACCCTAGCTACATAAAGAGAAAACAATGAACAAAAGAATAAATACAATCATATGAATATGTATTTTTCACCTTATATTTTCAAAATTTGCAGGAACCTAACAAAGGTTGAATTCATATACATGTGTTATACAAATCTATTAATCGAATGTACGTGCAAATCTATTAACTGAGTTACATGAAATTTTTTCTACTCTTGATTGAAGAAAAAAAAAATTTTGTTTAAATTTAAGCATGAGTGTAATGAAAAAAAAAAATGAAAGAAAGCCATTTTTTTTTTTTTTAGAAGAAAGCCAAAATAATTTAGAGTCATTAGATTTTTGAAGGATAAGATGGTCTTTTTCTCAATAATGACATGACATGATTTGACAAATAGGTTATTTGTGTAGATGACATGGCATGACACCTAAGATTGAGGCCACAAATCTTAGGCCTCATTGAGGCCACAAATCATTTTTCTTATGTTTTATTACTTTGAATTATTAACATTTTTACATACATAAACTTCCCTTTACTTGGAAATTTTTCAAAACGTTATGAATTACCAGTCTATCACTTATACATTTTTCAATTTGAAAGAGCATCTCAAAAGTTTAAGCTATTTTTTAATTTTTATCTAAATTATCTAAAAGTTAAATTTAGTTAGTAAATTTCTAGTTTTTGCTCCAGCAATGTTAGCTAAACTAAAAAAAAATTAAAAATTAAAATTAAACGTGGTGTATTTAATTTTTTGTTATTTGCTCTCTCCTCTCTAGCTAATTTAGCTAGAGATTTTAGCAAAGAGTTTTTGTCCATTTACCCCATTTTTAGAGATTTTTTTTCCACTTACCCCATTAAGTTTTTTTAATTCTCTCTTCCCCAAAACATTCTAAGGAGGTCTTCCCTAATACCCCATTAAGATTTTTTTTTAAAAATTTTTTTTTTAATACCATTTTACCCTCACCCCTTTATTACTTAGAGAGAGAGAAAAAAATGGAAGAGAGAGAAACCATATGAAACTTCGCCAGAGCCCTGTCACCAGTCGCCGAAATCCGGCCAACATTCCCCGAATTCAGGTCACAGGTCACCGGATTCCTGTCATCGGCTGCCGCCCACCCGACTTTTTTGAAAACCTCACCGAAAGGTTTATTGCCCCCAATAGAGGGACAATAGACGTCTATCAGCCATGTATTGCCCCTTAATAGATGTCTATTGCCCCCCAATAGAACTTTTGGTTGCCGGAATGGGAACTAATCTTCCTAAAATTAGATAAATAAAACTTTGATTAAAGAAAAAAAACGAAGAGATTATATCAATTCAAAACATCTATTGCCCTCCAATAGTCGTCTATTACCCTCAAATAGACGTTTATTGCCCCTCCACTAGACATTCAAAACTTTTTTTTTCTTTCCTTCTGTCCCATTACTTGAGCACCCAGAGAAAAGCTTTGGGCACCCAATCGGAGTTCAAGGAGTTCAACCGTGAGACATGAACGACGACACCATCGACGACGCCCCAATCTTCTCACCACCACCAGTAAATTTCGATCATCTCCAATCTCAGCATCCGTCTGCAAAGCTTCGCGCGTCCACCCGAAACAAGGTAATGGACTGGGTACGTGGTTTCCGGGAACTGGTCTGAGATCAAGGAAAGTTCGCAATCAGAGCCTCCGTCGTGGAGCTGACCGGAATTAGAGGTGTTGGGTTCAAATTCAGGGCTGGGCCTTGTCGATTGGAATCGGAGGAGTGAGGGAATGGAACTCGATTTTGAATCTAATCTCGACAGCGGTGACCGGAGTTCATGAGTGAACTGCGACAAATTCTCTCTCAACTCAACGGTGTACTCCTGAGAGTTCGAGCTATTCACCGGCGCCGTCGTCGGTAACTTCTCTTGCTGGAGGTGAAGCTGTGATGCTGGAGGATCTAGGAAGCAGTCGGCAAGGATCTGTGATGCCGGAGTTCGGGTTTAGGGCCGCGTCGAAGGTGGAGATCGGGGAGAGAGGGAAAGAGAAACCGGCAGCGTGGAGAGAGGAAAGTGTGGCGTGGATGCAATTTCTTAATTATACTAAGGGCAAAATTGTCATTTAATTATAAACTGGGTAAGTGGCAATAAAAATCTGTTGCTAGGGTAAGTGGGATAATTTTGTCCAATTTTGGTGCTTTGGGTCAAGGACCCTTTAGCAAAAGCCAAATTTAACTTTGCTCCAGTGCTAAACTATCTCAAATTAGTACAAAAAAATTGTTAAAATAGCTACACTTCTAGATGGGAACAAAAAACACCAACAATAGCAATCCATAGAACATTTATTTATTTATTTGAAGAATAGATAATTTCATTACTTATCGATGGCCAGAAGACACGTACATCAAATACTGTCTTATATCAAAATCATATTTGGCACAAACCGCCAAGCAAAATGACAGGTAACCCTCATTGCTAACAAAATGCGCTCACTAATTTGAGCCTAAAAACAAAAAGGATCCAAACCTTCAAAACCTAACTCTCCTTCATAGCAAAACTAGTTGCCTAGAGACCTCAATTGGTGTACAACTAGAGAAACCAAGAATTAAGCCCATAAAGACCAAACCCAAATGATAGGCTAAGAACTAAGACGAAAAAAAACTAGACCGAATAATGCACACAGGTGCGTCGAACATGGGAAAATCCACCTAGACAAAATTAACTAAAAACTAAACTAAAGACTTGCAAGAAGCATAGCAAACGACCATGGCCCATGGCCCAAAATCATAACCCAACCCATCAAGGAGATCCATTGGCCCCAAACCAAGAGACCACCACCATAGATTTGTGTTGCAACCATCCAACACTGCCGCCCCGCTCCGATGACCGACTGCGACTCCCTTCCACAACCACAAAACTCAAAAGACAAGGCCAACGAACCAGAAAAGGCAACACTATGCCCATCCCTGATTAGAGACCGCTGGCTCTTTGCACAATGCAACAGCATCAAATTCTGGCAGAAAGACGTCTCCACCTGCCCAGCCAACAAGCCACCAACACTCACCAATCAACAAACAGAGTCCATCCGCCAGTCTCCAAGTCCTCCGACCTATCGATCACCCACCACGGCACAAAACCAGATCAGAAATAGTAAGAAGCCCTCGTCGTCCATCTAAAAGCCAGTCATGATCTCGTCCCACACCCATTGAACCCGTTGCTCATCTCGCAAGGTAGATCGGTCCATCCGACGACCGCAGCCCGAAAGCGCGTCGCTGGACGGTTAGGAGGAAACTAGGGTTTATCGCTTGTAGCTCTCGGCTCTCGATTCTCTAGGACAAGTTTTTCGTTTTCCTCGGACATATGTTTCATTATTGCAATCCATAGAACATAAGCAGACCTTCTGTATTAAAAAAACTTAATATAGTTCTATAGTTATGGTGGAGAAGTGGGAATAGATCTCTCTAAAGTACATAGAGATATTTTCATTATTAAGTTACATATATATCATGAGAATGCTTATATTCTTATTCTAAAAATACTTGCAAAATTACTCTAAAATCGTAATGCATCCAACTGGCGAAAAAAAAAAATCAAAATTAATTTCAAAACCAAAATCAAATCGTTTTCCATTTGGCTGAAAAAAAAAAAAAAAAAAAAAAAAAAATCATCCTCTTTAATTCCCAACTGTTGGTTTTTTCCTTTTTTTCTTTAACCCCTGGCCTTTTCTTAAAAGTGAAATAACCATGGGGGAAAAAGAAAGAAAGGGTCGAATTCATGGTGGCCTAGGCGGGTCCCAATGCACACGGTTCCAAACCGCTTTTGGCTCCCTACAAATACCCACATTCCCCTCCCATCTTTGCCATCAGCCACACCACAAAACCCATAAACATCATCCCCTACTTTTCAGTATTATTCATCTTATATCATATCGATCTCTCTGCAACTCAATCGCACCCCTTCAGTGGTCTATAGCTACTTCTTAGCGGACCTCTGTTGGGTGCTACCTCTTTGCCTAATTCTTCTCACATCCATCAGGTAATTATTCATTTTTTATTTTCTTATAAATTGTATACAGTCAAATCACATGCCCGCAAGTACCAACATACTTCACATCTACAAATTAGTTTTCACTGATCGTTGTTTTTGGTTTTATATATTTTGCAGCATCTACTCTCTGAGTTTAAGATGCCGGGTTGTCTAAGCAAGAGTTTACACTCTTCTTCTCATTTCATGAAGAACATGGAGCAAGAAGCCAAAGTCATTGAGAAGCAGGGGATCGTCACCATTCTCGGCTCCGACTGCGAAAGAAACAAAGCAGCTTCTCTGCGACGAACACTGTCGGCCGACATGTCGTCCAAGAAATGGCTTGCTCAACAAGGTTTCTTCTCTCCCATGAAAAAGATTGCATCATCTAAAGAGCTCTCCATGTCCATAGCGGACAGCAACTCATCTTCCTCCTCTGATGAGGACGAGGATCATTTCCGAAACAGGAAGGCACAGCAACAGAAGATGTTCCATATATGGACCCCCATCGATCAAGATGATCAGATTAAGAAGACGAAGAAAGAGGTGGCCGAGGGAAAATTTGATATCTGGAGCTCACTGGTGAATCAAAAGGATGGAGCAGAAAACGAAGCAAACAAGATTCCAGAAGCACCTTATGTTCATCCTCTTGTTAAGAAACAATCGAGCTCTTTGAAAGGAAAGAGTCTTGAAGTGTGCACTGAAAGCCTCGGATCCGAGACTGGTTCTGAAGGCTTTGGATCATACCCTTCTTCAGAAACCGGAGACATAGAAGTGGTTTATTAAAGAGGAAGAACAAGTGGCAGAGATTGAACAACCGCCGCAGCAACAACAAGAAGATCAAGAGAAACAAGTGAATACACAAGCAGTTTCACATGTGGAAGAGTTCCGAGTTGTCAAGTACAACTCTGCTGCTGCTAAGAAATCGGCTGCGGTGGTGGTTCGATCATTTCCTCCTCCTATCCCATCTTTATCGGGTTCTGATGGAGCGTCTCTTCGCATTAAGACTCACCGGGACAACGGGCGAGTAGTCCTTGAAGCCGTGTCGATGCCTTCTCCCAATAACTTCCGTGCTCAACGCCAAGACGGCCGCCTTGTCCTTACTTTTGTGAGTGCTACTCCGAGCTCTTTTGAGGAGTACTCAGAGAATGAAGAAGTGGTTGCTGAAGAGCAGAAAGAGGAATTAGAGTACGAGGAGAAATTTGTCAACTTTGCGGAAAGCGAGACTGGGGACGAGGATGACGAGGAGGATGAGGATAGAGAGAAAGAGGAGGAAGTTGAGGTTGAGAGAGTAGTAGGAAAAGAAAGTGGAATCAAGGAAATAGAAATTGGGATGGAGGAAGCACCAAAAATGTTGACGAGTAGGGTGACCACTGTTCATAGGTTAGCACTAATGATGAAAAAGCCAATTGGGTTGGCTAATAGGAGTCAAGGGTGGGCTGCTAACAAGTTTAATCAAGTAGTTAAGTATGGAAGGGATGAGGAGGAGGAAACAATGAAGCCAACCCCACTAGCACAATCACTTCCACCAAGGCCCGGCCGCGTGGCTCGGTTGATACCTAAGTCACAGGCCGCAGCAAAAGCAACACCCGCCGCCGCAGCTTCTTTGAATGCTTACGAGTACTATTGGCGCACCAAGCCCACAGCAGCACTCAACCCACTTTCCCAAGCAGCTTCCCCGCCCATGAAGAGCAAGGATCAAATGGCAAATCAGCAGCAACAATTGCTGGTTTTGAGAGGCAACAAAGGGGATCACATGGTTCCTTTGTCAAAGGGTTGCAAAGAGCCTAGAAGGTCTCTTCTATTCTGGGAGCCATACTGCATTGCCACTTCTTGATCATCATTATCCACATCCTCTCAGTATCGACCCTTGAAGGGTTGATCCAAATCCACTGTTACTTGCTACGTACCCATTATTAATTTACTCTATCGGTCCTCTCTAGCTCATAAGGTTTGTGTAGTCAATTAATAAAAGAAAAGGAAGGGAGAGACAACTTTGATTTAGAGGATCAAACAATGATAACAGAGCAAGATAGCAGCAGACATTTCATGTAGTATGTGAGTGTCATATATGATATGATTTATAATATAAATTCCCTCTGTTGTAGTATCTACAACAAAATCATAGCGTCATCTTTAACTTTGGTGTATTGTCTTGTATGCCTATGATATAATGATTATATTCTTTTAAAACCTAGCCAATGGGATTCCACTAAGGGTCGTGTCTGGCCTAATTGATGTTTATATAGGGAACATCACGATCCACTACGCTACTACTTTGGTTGGTATTGAGTTTATGAGTCCCACGGTTTTCTTTTTCAGACCTTTTATTCACTGTTTTTTGGAGAGTACTTGTGTTCTGGGCCGGGTTCAAGCTCCATCCATCGAGCCAAGAATGCAAGGATGCTAACTGATATAGAAGCAAAACCCTTCCTCAGCTTTACTTTTATCCAAGGAATGAAATGGGTTCTACCATCTCCCAACCTCTAGTGAAGAACTACTTCACTCTTACCCGGTCGGCCACCATATCGTAATTAGTTAGTTAGTTACATAATAAGTAACCAAAACCCTTCCTCAACTTCAGTCTTGAAGCAGAAGTAACCCACCCGCTCTGCCATCTCCGTTACCCCTTTCCTCTTTCGTTGCTTACAGTACCTGTGTCCTTCGCCGTCACTCTCTCCACATCTAACCAATGATGGGCGTCGATGATGTGACCTCCAGACTTATCTGGTGGGACGGCTAGTTTCTTCCGATCCGGCGATCATCCCTCCCCATCTCCTCATGTCCCAGATTAGCCGGAACTAGCTGGTGTCCGATCGAGGCTTGGTGGTCCGTGAACGTCTTAAAAAGACTTTTTTCTGCGTTGGTTTATTGATCCCGGCGGCGGCAGTAGTGATGCGTTTTCGGGTTGATGTCCATGATGGCTAGGGTTTCATTTTCAGTGATGAATTTGAGCATAGAAGCTCATTAGTTTTATTTTATTTACTCTCTATTTCATTTTAATAAGGGTCCTTGACTCATAGCACCAAAATAAGATAATCAACAAAACAAAAACCAAGCGAGGACCTCCGAGCTTTCCGGGGTGATCTCGAGAGGCGAAACCCACCTAGGGTTTCGTGTAGTGGCAGCGGCGATCTAGGGGTCCCCTGACCAGGCTGCAGGGACGGCGACGACGAGGGCGGGGTCTTCTTGTTCGGTGGCGTTACTGTTTAGGTGGAGTGCTCGACGGAAAACAGGTTGAGGTCGGACTCTTAGCGAGGCGGCTCTCGGCTACTGCGGTTGAGGTTGTGTTGCGGCGGATCGTGCTTGTAGGGGCGGAGATCTGATCATGTTTGGTTGAGCGGTCGGGGCTCGAACAGTGGGCAGCTTTCCAATCGTTGCTGAGGGATCCATTGCAGGGTAGAAGGCGGAGCTTTTGGTGGTGTTTGCCGCGATGGTGAGGCACGGATGGAGAAGCCGACCGCCAGAGGTATGGTGCATCACCGGACAGATCGGCGGTGGTGACAAAGGAACAGTGAGTAGGGATGCTCCTCCCTCGTTGGCTCGGGTTTGGGCTTGGGTTTCTGGGCCTGGGCTCACCCTTGGGCTAATGGGGCAGGGGCCTATTCTTGCTAGGCAAGGTTTGATTTGGGTTTGGGCCTCCGGGCTTGGGCTCAGATCAAGGCAAGCTGGGCCCTAATTGTATTAGGGTATGAGCCTGTTTGAGGGTGGATTAACTTCTATGACGTTTCTAGTTTCTTGTTTGTACCACAATTGCGTGATTGGCAAGTGAGGGCTAGTTGAATGATTTCTTTCCGTAGGAGGCGAGGTTTTTTTCATTCTTATATAGGCTCGCTTAAATGTGAGCGTCCCAGTGATCTTTAAAGGTTTGCTTTAGCTTAGATAGGTACTCCGGATTTTCTTGCCGGACTTCTTATGTAAGTTTTGGTAGACTTCAGTCTTTTTGCTGTTGATCTAATGAATTCAACTTCTATTTCAAAAAAAAAAAAAAAATAGCACCAAAATAAGATAAAAGTTAGTAGTACACTTACATCACCAATAGATTTTTATTCCCACTAACCTAATTTAACAGTTAAATGACGATTTTGGGCTCCAAAAAATTAAAACTTACAAATACTGTCTCTCATCATCTTCTCTCTCGAGCTCTCTCTCTCTCTCTCTGCCGAAGACTTCTTCTTCTTCTTCTTCTTCTTATTCTTCTTCTTCTTCTTCTCTCTCTCTCTCTCTCTCTCTCTCTCTCTCTCAGGTATTTGTCAGAGGCTTCGGTGGTGTACAAGGCCGTGTCTGACTCAAGAATCGTCGACAATCTGGAAATTCCAAGCTACCGGTAGTACATCTATGGCCAGTGCAAACCGCCGGCGTTGATAGGTATGCATATGCCACCGGAAATTGGCGTTGCATTGATGCCCAGATCTAGTCAAAATTGCAGGTTTGACTAGCAACAATTACTATTTATCAAAAAGAAGAGAATAGCTACATTGCACGTTTCTCATCTTTCTTTTTCTTTCTATCTTTCCAATCATACATTAGGTGTATATATGACAAAAGGACAACTTGAAATGTGAAATGGATGTATTATTTAATTAATAAGAGTCCATGATATGTCCAGTTAGTACTGCTTCAACTGTGTTCACATATCAATTATTATTACCGTCTGTTGGCTAGTGTTTCTAGAATCCTAAAGATACAAGGTTTGGTAGGGTGGCACAGTTTCGAGTCCAGGGGAAATATGGGTATCAAAACTAAAATTAGCAAACTTGAAATTTTGATTATTATTAGTCTTAGATGTAAACAAAGATAAAAGGCAAACCTCAGCTTTTGTTTTTTTGTTTTTTTTTTTTCCGATGACAAACCCCAGCTTTTGGTTGAATACTGTTTTGGACGTCTTGGACTACTGACAGAGAGAAAATGATAGCATAAGCCCAGAAGAAAAGAAAAAAGAAAAAAAAATCAATGGGCAATAGACGTTTTGAATTGATATAACCTCTTCGCATTTTTCTTTAATCAAAGTTTTATTTGTCTAATTTTAGGAATATTAGTTTCCATTTCGATAATTGAAACGTCTATTGGGAGGGGGCAATAGACTATTGGGGCCAATAGACGTCTATTTGGGGCAATAGATGTTTTTAGAAATTTCCGGCGACCGATGATCGGAATCCGGTGACCGGTGACCGGCTCCGGCGAAGTCTCATATGGTTTCTCTCTCTCTCTCTCTCTCTCTATAAATAACAAAGGGTGAGGGTAAAATGGTATTAAAAAAAATTAAAAACAAAAAAAAAAATCTTAATGAGGTATTAGGAAATACCTCCTTGAAATGTTTTAGGTAAGAGGGAATTAAAAAAACTTAACAGGATAAATGGGAAAAAAATCCCTAGAAATGGGGTGAATGGACAAAAACCCTTTTAATAAATTTGAAATTCACATGGGAGTAGCCGAGTAGGTTACCGGCCTTAATGAAGCTGCAATTTTTTAATCTTCACTATACTCTACTCCCTTTGTACTTGAGCGGCGAGGCATTGTTATGTAGTATTATGTGTATGGTTTACTTAATATGTTAGTAGTCTATCTTAAATGTTGTCTCCTTGTTTCTCTTAAATAAATCATAGATAAATGTTATTTTGTATCTGAATTTGTGGTTTCTAACTTGAAAAATATAATTAAAAATATGAGAAAGTGTCTATTTATCTAAATTTGAATTACACTAACTTACCCAAAACATCTTATAAATTTACACCACTTACTCAATAAATTACTTTTTTTTTTTTGCTCTAATACCTAATTAAGTTTATTTTTTATTTTTATTGTTTTTTGTTTTTTTAGGACAATTTTGCCCTCTCTCTTTGTCACTCTGAGAGAGAGAAGTCATCCGAAGACCTCGTCGAACTCCAGTCACCGATCGCCAGCAACTAGACTTCTCTGAAAACCACGCCGGAGGTCTCCAAAAAAGTAGTCAGATATCTCATAAGTCGTCGGAGAGGTTACATGAGACTTTTAATGGGCCCCAATAAAACCTAATAAATTTTTATTGTTCCTCGTAAAAATTTATTGGGCTTTTGTTGGGGGTAATAAAAGTCTCAGGCTACCTCTCCGGTGACCTATAAAATCTCCAACAATCTCTTTAGGGACCTCCTGCAACCTCCGGCGACCGGTTTTATTGTGGGGGGGGGTTGATAATAAAAGTCTCCGATGAACTATAAGATCTCCGATCACCTATTTGGGGACCTCATGCAACCTCCGATGATCGGTGATCGGAGTCCAATGCCCAGTGACCAAAGTCCCACTTCCTGTTTTATTGCCCCTCAATAATTTCCATTAAATTTTTATTGCCTCCCAATAAAACTCAATAAATTTTTACTGGGGGGTAATAAAAGTTTCCAGCGACTTCTCCGGTGACTTATAAGATATTAAGATCTCTGATGACCTCTTTGAGGACTTTCGGCAACCTCCAGCGATAGTGATCAAAGTCTGATGACCAGTGATCAGAGTCCGGCGACCAGTGACCAGTGACCGTCAATTGGTTTTATTTCCCCCCAATAAAAATTTATTGGGTTTTATTGTGGGGTAATAAAAGTCTCCGGCGACCTCTCCGACGACCGGTAATCGGTGTCCGATAGCTAGTGACCGAATTCTGGCAAAGTCTCTGATGACTTTTTAATTATTCAGAGGCCAAACTTGTCTTTTTACCTTTAAATAGGATAAGGAGGCACAATAATTTTTTAATGGAGTAAGTGGGCATTTAGGTCAAATTTAGGCATTTGGTCAAGAGCCCTAAAAAGATCGGTCTAATTTTACATAAATAGAACCGCATTCTATTGTAACCAGACCCCAAAAAAATAAAATAAAATAAAATAAATTAACCTCATCGGACTATTCACAAACCAGATGATAACATCAATGCTATTGACTAACCTAGTTGGTTAGAAAATATTTGAACGTTTCAATGCAATTAGGTTAATCCGTTTATCCCGATCAAACTAAATGCATCGAACTTCTGTCAAACCCTAATGAACAACAAGAAATATGATAATTGCTCTAATTTATCGACAATGAGGTACAGTATCCAAGATCATCACAAGATTCATCGACTCTAATAAATTTGGCTAAAGACTTTTAGATATAGATCATTAAAAGGGTCTTGTAATATCCGTACAAATGCTTGTATTTGTAAGCTTCGATGTCTGGTTAAATATTACAATCTAGGACTCTCAGACTCTCGGATTGTAACTTCTTCACAATCTCGTCTTACAACTTAAGATACACCTTATACTCACCTTAGTCGATTGAACCTCCCTAAGGTCTCCAATAGGTCGTGCATTCAAACGACGGATGTTTTTGCTTGCCTTTGTAGTTGATGACTAGCAAAAAAGACTCAATCTCGTCTGTCCACGTTAATTAGTTGAGGATTACCCCCGCTTTTGCTATATTATGCAGAGTCGGTAGCTAAGAGTAAGTAATTAGAGGCCACTCTTCCATTTAACATGTTTGCCTTTCTATGACTCTCAGGGCTCGCATTCCCAAAAGCATCGTATCCTTCTTCATCCTACAACATCCCGAGACCCCTCTACTTCTAATTATCATGTGAAGTGGTAGTGGCCTTCTAAGAAACTCTGGTTGGCTTTGTATGAGGATCTTCCCAAACTCAAGGCAGTGAATGCATCGGTCGTGCTCATGAGCAAGCCTATCAGGTCTATAGGTTGCAAAAGCAAGCATCCTATACCACCCAAAGAAGAGAAGAAAAATAAGGTACCATTGCGAATTACCTACCAAGTAACACCTACTTCTCCTGAATCAAATTGTCTTTCTAGTTTTGGTGCATGTTACAGAACCCAACATGGAAGCTACGACCGCTCATATTTCTTGGGCAGTATCAGAGAGCAAATCGCCAAAGAAGTCCGCGATTCAAGTCATCTTTATCAGTTGAAATATGCAACTATTCTTCTCCTGACCCTATTGGGAAAGGAATGGTCTTTCTAGTTTTGGTGCATGTTCCAGAGTCTAACATGGAAGCTATGACAGCTCATCAATGCATTATTTCTTGGGCAGTTTTAGAGAGCAAATCACAAATGGAGATAGCGATTGAAGTCAATCTTTGTAGCCTATAGACTTGATAGTAACTTGCAAGATTAAAGGTCATCGATCGAAATATGTATCTATTCTTGCCAATATCTGCGTACGCACAGACATGGATAAAGGAATCCATGGAGAACAATTAATCCATCTCTGGAAGGAATGGCTGATTGTCGTTGATGAAAGAAGAGAATAATTCATGAAGAACAAATTCCATCTGTCTACACTGACATGGACAAAGGCCACCCCTTTTTACAGAGGGCGTTCAAAAAATTGGAGGAAAAAAATAAAAATAAAATAAAATCCACCAGTGGAACCTGTTAGCTCGTGTCACTTGCTAACATTTCATGGAAGCACAGAAGCAGAAGATAAGAACAAAAACTTCACATATTTCATGTGTCGGACAAAAAGATGACTTATCTTCACACACTGTTACATTGTACAAAGCAAAGATGAAATATTACACAAAGCAACACCTTACCACCTCTATGATACATGGACGCTCACAAAGATTCTAAACATTTTATATATCTCACCATCACAAATACAACCCACCCCACCTCGTGTTCTCTTGAAAACTAATATGCCTAAAAACGAGGAATAAAAATTATATAAATTAATCAGAAGAATACTTGGCACTACCAATCCATAGGAAGAACCAAGACTGATTTCTACCTGCCTGTGGCTCAATTTACAAATGGTGGGTGGACCCGAACTGCAACTTTTAGTAGTACATTATACAGAAGTAAAACCTAGCGCCGACAACAGTCTGCTTCTTCAACTTGTATCTTCTTATCATTGCATGGCCTAACCAATTGTGTAGCAAAAACCAAGGCTTCAAAAAGCCTTCAAACTTGTAATCTGGAAAAAAGATCACATGTTTGGAACTTCTTGTATGTGGCATTATACTCTATACAGCACTGGAAATCCCATGTGGAAGGAACGAGGCCAAAATGAATATGACGAAGCAATTCAGAATAATAAAACTATATCCAAGCAAGGGATCCCCGGTCATTTGCTACTTGTGGACGGCCTCTAGTTGGTGTTGGAGGCCTGTTAGCATTCAGTTCCTGCTCTCATAACAAACCAATAAGAGAAAAGAGATTAATACAAAGACAGCAAACAGAAGTCAGGGGGACCCAAACAAGTCAACAGTAACAGTACCTGCATCCACGTATCTTCAATATGTCGTTCGGGCGATGTTTCTGGTGAAGAAATTGCTGGTGGTAAGGGATGAATGAGTTTCGGGACCACCACAAGATCTCTACCTAAAACAAGGATTGCCCCTGCATTATTTGCTGTACCTGTTGAAAGTGGTCAGAGCCAAACATGAGATGCTAAATTGTTTTAGGACCTCAAAGTGGCAGAAATAGTCAAGAAGGCGAGCAGCTACATACCACAGTAATTGGTAGCAGAGAAAAGTGTAATCAAATGTCCCTGGGCAAATCGTTCAAAGCCATCCATTACACATTCATGAGCGCGTACAATCAACTGAAGATCATTGTTGTTGCAGAATTCCATGACACGATCAGGCTACAATATCAAACTCTATTAGATGACCTAGAACACAAATGGATCTACGATACATATTCAAAAATTTAGCTTTTCAGGTACTTCAGAACATAATAACTCTGAAGATTAATATAGTGAGAAGCTGAATGGATCTGATGCAACATGAGTTGCATGATCATCATTGACTACGTCAATCTAGACTGTCAAACACTAGAGCAATTCCTAAACAACTGTATAAGGAACAACAATTCCATTACTTTAACAGGTAATCGTTATTTTGTGTCCAGGAACCCTAGGTCTGTTCCTTGGAGCGTGGTTCTCAAAAACCAAGAGAATACATTGACTATTCCAGTGTTTGGAAACTTCTGGAATGAAAATGCATTCTCAAATTAACAATAACCTGACACTGAAATTGTCAGGTTTTTGCATTTCCAAAGGAAAGGGAGGTCTTTGCTTTCTGTTAATTTGAAAAAGGAAAACCTGACTACAAAGAATTGTTGTCATAATATGAAAAAGGAAAGCAGAAAGCAATTGTAACATTGCTCACCCCAAAAGTAACCAATCCAGGACCCCTAGCATTTGGTCGCAATCCTTCCACACTATCATTTTCTGTTGGGTCAGACCTAAGGAGAATCACAAGAAAGCATTATTGATCAACCAAGACACACAGCATTATTGATCAACTAAGACACACACACACACAAACAGACAAGGACACAATATACCAACATCCACTGACCATAATAAATCCATAAGAACGATTGAGCCTGCTTCCATTGTAATAGGACGCTGGAGATTCTCAATCTGTTCAACATGATTTATTGACCGACCAATACCACCATGCATACAAATGATTTTCTTCTCAATTAGAGCAGCTAGAGGAAGCCAATTGAACAAACGGTTTATTCGATGCCAAGCCCATATTCCGTCTCTCTCACCCTGTTTATAAGGTCATCAAGTTAGTACGCATCAGAGATTGATATAAAAATGTAACAGATATCATACAAATGTAATATAGTACCATTCGCTCAATGCATTCGATCCGAAAGCCAAAAAGAGCATTAATATCTGCAGCTTCATGATTACCCCTAATTAAGTGTACATTTTGGGAATATTCAACCTGAAATATTAATATTAGTGTAAATCTTGACCGGGAGATAAGAATTGAAGATAAAACTGACACAGAATAACAGCCGGGCCAAATTGTACCTTCAAAGCAAGCAGAAGAGAAATGGTTTCCAAGCTATGTTGGCCTCGGTCAACATAGTCTCCTAGGAAGAGATAGTCGATATATCTGATGTCCACATAAAATAGAACCTTTGTCAGAAATATGGCGTTTGATATTGTAGACTCATGAGCAGATAACACAGAGGGCAAAATCACATAATGCCCAGAAAGCACCAATAATATTAATATAATAAATGTCTATAATCTATGAGCTAAAAAGGTAAATACCTTTGCATGTGAATGGTGAACTACAAACATAAAGAATATAACATGTAAGTAAACAAGGCCGACCATACAAGGTGGATCCAAAGTGATTTGCATAGGAACTAGACAATCAACCTTCTGTAGCAAATGCAATACAGTTCTGATCAGATTTATAACCAAAGGCCTGTCTCCTGAATTCCAATTTCATCCTACTAGAAATGCACGTATGTGTTGTTGCCTCTTAGGAAATGGGTCTTTTACACTATTTAGGTTTAGTTAGGGATTCAATCGCCTAGTCTTAGAACCCTCTAAGGCTCACTTTGTGGTAGGCATCAGAAGTTCATAACACATAAATATAGAACGAAGATGTTTGGTGTCATTATTTATTTAGGGATTAATTTCATTTTTACCTCCCTAACCTTCACACCTTAAATTTGTTGTGGCCCTACACTTCTAGGGTGTAGAAGTCAGAGAGGTAAAAAGGGCATCAGGATCTTCATTTTAATATGATGCCCAATAATCTTTAAGCCTATTTATCTTCAGGTTGTTTCCGGAATCTTTTTCTTGCCGGTCCTGACAGAAAAAAAAGGGTCATGTCTGTGGACCAGTAAAAAAGGTCCGCAAAGAAAAAATCCTATATGTTTTTAGAAGAGAACTAATTACAGCTCAGTAACATTACCAAAAGTTACTGACACCAGTGAGTGCCGGTCAGTAGCATTTGTAAATGTCTAATCCTTTTCTATAAGCAGAACCTTAAACTTTCACACTAGTATTCTTTTGTAAATTGCTCTCTCCAATATTCCTTTGGTATGTGCAGTCAAAAAGACATGTTATACTTGATAAATTAACAATGCAGAGGGAAGAAGGAAGTAGGTCGCCTGTTTGGTTATTATGGCTGCAGAAACAACCGTCTTGGCAATATACAGAAACAATATTTGTATGCAAACTAATAAATTAAGATTCCATATTACGAACAGCACCAGCTTTATTCAAATGTTTATTGTAAAGCTAGTCACTACCATTTCCCAACCTCCTAATTATAGAATAAACATTCAGATAATAGTACGAGTGAAGTAGATTGTTATACTATCATGGTAAATATTAAAGAATTTAATGCAAAGTTGCAGGAACATATGCCATAGCAGATGTAGTGCAGGTTAAATTAAGAACCTACGTGCAAGAAAATATTAGATTTTCAAACCATACTACATTTCTTGAATCATAAACATAAAGACACTTACGCGATATCCCCAGCAGTTGAAGGTGAACCATACTCATCAAAAAGGCGCATGAGATCGCCAAATTGCCCGTGTAAATCACCAAATATCTTGATAGGAGCCCTAAGTTGTAAGACACTTGGTTCACTAGAGAATATCCGTTCAGCACTATCACAGAGATCTGCTATTTCATTGCAATCCAAGAAAAATTGCCTGCGAACAGGAGGCTTCCATCCTCGTGGCTTTAAAAGATGTGCTATTACCTGGTAGTAAAAGAGAAAACTCATTAATAATGTGACCCCCAAGTTGATATGTAGACATCACATGTAAGATGAAATAATAAAATGAAAACTAGGGCTGGGAGCATACATTGGTGAATAATAGGTGATAGGATTATAATGTTCACTAGATAAGAAATCGGCTAGAACATGCATGTTTCACGGTTGAACTATGTCAGGAGAATGGATACTCTCTTAATCCTTTACAAGTAAAAACATAGCCAAGGGAGTATTAGCTGGTACAGGATGATAGGTATTTCAAGCACAGAAATGATAGGTTTTTTATAAGCTTTGCTGGAATCGGATAGAACATGCATGTTTATATAACGTTATTCACGGTTGAACTATGTCAGGAGAATGGATACTCTCTTAACCCTTTACAAGTAAAAACATAGCCAAGGGAGTATTCACTAGTACAGGATGATAGGTATTTCAAGCACAGAAATGATAGGTTTTTATAAGCTTTGCTGGAAGCAACTAGTTACTTCCTGAAATGCCTCTTTATTTTAGTATGGTCTAGTCTGTCCAATACCTCCTTCCTTCCCGCCAACATACGCTATTAGGAGAGTAAGCAAGCTATACCTTGCTTGCTACCACATGATAATGCTTACTTGCTAGAAAAGTGCCTTTATGCATTCACACATATACAATACATTTAAGCTCCAAAGTCCAAACTTGGTTTTTCTTATATCGAGGGAAAACAAACGTAAATGTTTATATTTTCTAACATAAAATAGCATTATCTGAATTAGATTTATCATTTATAACAGTTGAATGTGTTCATTCAATTTATCACGTCTGAAAAATCAAAAAGGATCCTGTACCTTTTTGGGCACACTATTAATGGACATCTGCCGATCTAATAACTTCCTTGCTGCAGTTGCACTCTCCGGGGTCCCATAGCTAACCCGCCTGCCTTCATTTTCAAACTGATCTATTGAAAGCTGCCTCACCATGCCGCCCAAAGCTCCCCCAGTCTCTGCAGCTACAACAACCTGAGAAAGCGTAAACATCACATCAGTGACGGATCCAAATAGATCTAAAGCACATGGCTCAAATAGAGACAGCTTATAATAGTGAGCAATCACAATCATATACTAACAGCTCTATGATGCAGTCGCACTCCAGCTGACGGAATATTATTTGACCCAGCATTTTCAGGCTTGATCAAGGTAGATATTTGCTTCCCGCTCGGGGTAGCCTCTGAGCCACGATCTCTATCAGGTAATTCTACTTCTCCATTAACTTGTCGTGCCTTGGCAGCAGCCAAAGTAGCACTGATTGCCTCAGCTTCTGCTGCTGATGCTTCAACTAAATACTCTACACCTTTGCTCAGTCTCCTACAGAATAATCAACATCCAGTATATATTTATAAGACCAAGACGTACCACTGACTGACTTCAAAGCTACAGCAAAATTTACACAGAAAAGTAACTAACCTGGATCCCTGGAGCAAGGCATTTTCGGTGCTTATATCAGTATACATGTCTCCATTTACAGGTGGGGCAACTGGACTTCCCAGCACAACAGCACCATCAGGTGCTGCTTCAGGCATTATCTGCCTTGTTCTTTCATCAATGAATCCATATCTTCCAGGCAAACGGCCTGGAGGTAAATTAGACTGAGCAGCTGCAGCTGCAGCATGCGAGGCTGCAGTTGTTGTTTCTGCAGCAGCCAGATCTTCCGCAACCAGTAAGTCATCAAGCAGCACCCCTACAACATAAAAACAACAATGAATATGCTTTTTCCTTACAGGAAACAGAATTCACTAAAATAAAAAAGAATATAGAATACTAATAAGGAATTCACTAAACTTAGAAAGCTAAAGCAGGCAACAAACAAGAAACAAAAAGAACCAAACTAGAAGCTGTAAGATAGACGAGAACAAAAGTTCTCATACTTGAAGAAATTAAAACAAAAAAGTGACTAGCCCTAAGCTCCAAAGAAAATGAAGCCCACAAATCATCCAACTCCTCCCCACTCAAATCCTAAAAAATTCTTCTGTTTCTTTCCAGCCAAATCACCCAAAAGATAGCCATCACAACATATCTAAATGAACAGAACACCATTCCCCTCTTCCACCCACCAAAAGATTCTGCCTTACTTAGCCTTTCAGATTGAAGTAGAGAGAGGAAATTGAGTAAGAGAAGGTTGTCCATCGAATGTCTAGAAGAAATTTACTTGATTTACAAGTAAATTTCCCTGAAGATTCCAGCAACCACCTTCACCTATGGTCTGCATGAGACCATCGCCCACTATCTAATTGAGATTATAGAGACATAAGTTCCTTGACTTCATAATCATTCAAATTCCTCCGCTACCCAGTGATTTTTTTTTTTTTCAAAGGGGTTTGGAATCCAGACAAGCTGGGAGGCTCATCCCCACACCTGACTTATTGCATTAGAATTAACATTATGCATCGAGGGGGACGTAAAGCCTTGACCTCGTGCATAATAACAGGACACTCATCTAACCAAACATCATTCAAATGATTACATGAATCCTCGCTACCCAGTGAATATGCTTGAATGTTATCAACAGTAAAATTTCATTAGCTAACTCCATAATGAGAAAAAGCTTGAACAAAAACCACCAAATAACAGCTTATAAATACATCCATTAACTACTACCCTAATATGCCCATTTCTTCCTGGTTGACTCCCCCTTAGACACATTCCACGCAGAAATAATTAGAGAACTAATGAACCAATCAATAAGAACTTGGCTGAAATTCGAGATATTTGTATGTTGCATCCAGAAAAAAATTACTTACGGGTAATCTTAAGTTCTTAACCTCAAGAAACAAAAGCATTATTGATGCAAAACCTCAGTGGGGCTAGTCATCCATCAACATTATTAGCATTGAGTGAAACTATGTTCATGCCAATAGCATCCGATGCATTTTGTGATTTACAAATATTTACTACGTTGATAAATACAAGTCTTAACGTAGGGGAACTGAAAAACAGCTAGATGAATTGTTGATTATATCTTACCACCACGTAGACCACCGTATATAAATATCAGGTCACCAACCGCGGCAGCTGCATGCCTGCAACGCCGTGTCAATTCAACTGCAGCATCTCCACCAGCTGCATCAGCGCTGTATCTACCTGTCCTTGGACTCGTGACAACAGATTTTGTATCACACCAAACCCCGGCTGCAGTATCCAACACTGTAGACAATAGAAATATGAGAATTCGTAAGGTCACATATGATGGAGAATCTGTTGAAACCAATGGAAACTTTTCACCAGAAAACAACAGCAGAACTTAAAGAAAGCTACATGTATCTGTTTCTCATAGAAGCTTAGTTACTTTCCCAAAATTTTATACCCCCTGCTACCACTCTTTTAACTTTGAAAGAATTATGATAAGTTAAAACTATAATCAAGTACCTGCAACACTTGATGAATCTTCAACCATGCGCCCACCACCAAGGGCCCCTCCAGAAACATGCAAGCGTGCATTAACAAAAACCTAGCATCATAATATGCACGCAATTATTTTAGAAATGAAAGTTTCAATAGGAAAGCACTTGGTGCAGAAATGCAATAAGTGGATGCCAAAACCTACTGCTGCATGTTGATATCTGGGAGAAGGGGAGACACCAGGAGCAATTGCCCATTCCCAACGGCCATCCCTATGTTTGGCAAGGCCATATGCACTTGCCAATGGCTGCAAGAAAAAAACCAAGAAACAGTTTGAGCCTCATTCACTGTGCTGAGATGTTACTAATAGAAGAAACAGCTTGCTTCATAAAATTGCAAAACAAAGGGGAAACAAAACCACATTTAAAAATACGACCTACATAAGGGAAACAAATGGCTATGTTATACATTTCACAAATTTCAAACCCATGCTATCTATTCCTACACACCAGATTTAAGACTTTTTATTAACTATTTACTTTTGGTTAAAACTAAAGAATTTTATCACATCTAAACTACCGTGACCAATATGTAGAGTGTGACCAAACCAACCACTAAGACAACACAATAAACCTATTTGACTCACCACACTGTTTGCATCCCTCCCTCCACAAAGGAGGAGAAGACCATCCGACCTTGCACTTGCAGTTGCATACCTGGTCATATACAAAGAGTAAATGAGCTAGTTGACTACACAAAATCTTAAAAAGATACAAGCATGTTACTCAAGCCACCATCTTCGGTGTGTAACAAGTCATAATGCATGTGAGTTAACAGATAACTTGATGATAGAATATTTTCTTTTATACGAACAAAATATTTTACTATACCCAGATAAATAAGAAAACCTCAAGATCAATTCTCTCACAATTCCAGTTCTAAATATCAACTAGAACCATATACTTGTGAAACATATAACAAGAGATTAACAGGCATCTGTTAACAGTTGTCAATATTGTAGTTAATTTGTACATCAACTTAAGCGTGACATAGGTATTCAAGCTAACTTTTTTCCGGTCAAAAATGTCCTTGCTAATACTAAAAAATAGAAAAGGGCCATGCTTCTGGTTCAGGTTTCAAACATATGGGAAAGGACATGTTTTTTACTTTGTTCATCATGAAACAAAATATTAATCCCACGCAGAGGATAGTAGGCATTTTCAAAGACAGCAATACAAAAAATGTGAAGCAGACTAAACTCCCCCAACCAAACATCCACTGTTAGTTAGCTGATGTTACCAATTACATACCCAGCTCCTCATTCCAGGGGCACATGTATGTATTGTTTAACATATTACATTCAGGGCTTCGGTTAGTCTTTGATACGTAGCTTTCATGAAACATCCTAACCTTCATCCTAATAAAAATTTGAAATTATGTACCGGCACATTTCTATTCGAATATTTCCTATTATAGAAACCATAACATGTATTAGCCATATTCATATATCTGAAGCTTGCTTTATATTTTTTACAAGAAACATAGTCTATTAAAATAAAGACGAAGATTACTATACATGGGACAAAGCATTCTCAAATTTCTAAGAAACTGTAACAGACATCTAAAACAGAATTAAAATCACATTTAATACAATAAGATGCTTCCTTTTTTAAAAAAAAAAAAAAAAAAAAAAAAAAAAAAAAAAAAACCCCACCCCATTCCCACCCCTGATGGGGCTCGAACTCCTGACCTCTTATATATGAGACCAAAGCCTTACCACCCCACCAAACACACACACCCATTTTAATACAATAAGATGCTTCCTTTGTTGTACGGTACTTTCCCTGGTTCCTTACTTTTATCTAAGAAAAGGTAAATTTAGTTTGAAGAGTCTCCTTACATATCACCTATAATATATTTCTGCCAATGGTCTAAGGTCTCCCATTCCTCTCTTTACAGCATCATCTCAAGTTGTAAAACCAATAGTTACTCTTATAGTAGCTTGAGTTTTAAATTATGCAACAAGGCTAGCAAGTTAAACTGCATAACTTCAAGAGTATAAAATTTTATCTCAAAACTCTTTATCAATTACAAAGTGATGCCAGAATTTATATAGGAATTCAAAGAAGCATTGACCGGCATATGACTTCAATTCTGATCATGGCTAATCAATGATTTACTTTGAGATAGGTCTATGAAGGTAATAAACCACACTTTCTGAGAAGAAACCTAACTACCCACCCTCCCCCAACTCCCTTCTTGAAGGTTTCACCAAATTACTTTATCCTCTAATCCTACCAAGAAAGGGAACACATTCTTGCCAAAATGTCAAACAGTTTTAAAACATGGTGCTCACGACATATGCACACACCCCAATGAAATATGTTTTAGATAAATGATTGTCTGTGAGCACATAAAGCAACCGACAAAATGGTAATGACTTTAAGCAGGAATTCAATATCAAAACTTGTTTTAACGCATAAATATTCATTTAGAAAGACTAATATGTGATTTTCTTCTATGAAAATCACATATGAATTTGACGGTCATAAATGTATTCAGGGAGGGGAGACGCACCCCACACACGGGGAGAGAGAGAGAGAGAGAGAGAGAGTGAGAGACTTACATGCATGGTGGTGGACCCTCCCCCTCTGGTTCCAACTTACGCCATTCATATGGCTTGGCAGCTGTGTCCAGCGCCCAAACATCAGCTAAAGGCCGTTTCCCTGGAAAGCACAAACCAATTTCCCTTGCCTTAAATATCAATTGAGAATCTAAGCATATGAATACCTTTTCCTTCAAATATACACAGAAAAGATAGAAAGATAGACCCTGAAGGGACTCACCATCATTCCCACCAATTGCCATGAGATATCTTTGCCCCACCAATGCCATCACATGTCCGTAGCGTGGCCCTGGTCCAGGGCCTTGAACAACAACCCTATAGGAAAATTAGCTCCATTTCGATAAATAAATCATTCAATAAATTCTAACAAAAGAGAAAGCAAATCATTCAAAAGTTTAACCTGTGCCATCGAGGCCGTTGCTGAGTGAGGTCAAGAACATGCAAATCTTCAGCAGACAAACCAGCAGGACCAATTCCTCCCTGTATTGATATCAATCATTCCAGTCAGAATGGAATTATGTTTCTAAGAATATGTTAACAATGAGATAAAACGCATTGTGCTAACCTGAATAACAACCATAGTTCCTACAGCAGTTGCTACATGTGCTGCCCTTGGTGTTGGTGGTTCTCCAAAGGGAGTGATCCTGAAAAGAATAACATTGTGAGCACTAAATTAACAGAAAGAATACTAAGGACAAAAAAATAGCCACAGGCTGACAAGATAACTAATCAGTTCTTAGGATTACCTAGACCACTTATTTGTTAGGATGTCATAACAGTGCACATCAGCTGTGGCACCAGCTAGTCCTGAAATCAAGTAAATCACAATGGTCATAAACTTTTGGGACTGAAATAATAACTGCAAAACACCAGAAACAATATTCCTTCCTCTTTTGAGCTCTTATTACAAGCATGAGCAAATCATATATGAATTGGGATAACAATCATGTTTTGGACCCTAGAATAGAGCAGAAAAAGTAAACAACTTGATAGGGTTATAGGTCCTAACCACAACTGGCACCTAATTGCTACATAATCCATATATGCTAAAAACAGTATGTAAGCAATGGAAGGTCATAAAGTTCGCATTTAAGGGTAAAAAAAACTAACAGTCTGACATCTATATGAGCATCAAAAGTTCTCACACAACATGAAAAAAAATTGGGAATCTCAACATCATAAATTTACAAAAATAAGAGCCACTACATACATCCCACTTGATCATGCTTTAATTATAGAGAACTAAGAGTGAGGTCTTCAGCATCCAAAACAGTAAAGAAGTACATGCACATTGGTTACTATAACAAAAAATACTGAACCACTAAAATCACCAGGAGTAGAGCAGGTCACCACTACTTAGATGCGTGAATCCATGATACAGTTTAAAATTCTTTGCAAGGAATTCAGATTAGCAAAAAAAGAAAACTGCTTTAAATCACCAGAGGCTCAAAAACTGCCAATAGCTGATGTGGCAGTTAAATTGCAAGAACAGATTTGTTTCCTGAATTGAAAGAAAGCAAAAGTATGGTTTTTGTCACATCAATAATGTGAGAGCAAACAAGTAAATCTAATCAGCCTGCGATCAAAGAGCCTTAACATCAAGTAACTAGAACTTCGAATGTGTCACACAGTTCATTCGAATCACAACATCAACATAGAAATCAAGAGTAATTTCAATCCATGAATAAATCACTTACTCCACTAGAGAATCAATAAAACCTACTAGCCAGCTCCCAATTAGTGTATCCTTACTAGAAAGATATGGAAGTCATTAAAAGAGATAACAACATACTTATTCCGGCACTTCCAGCAGAAGATGGAGTCCCTGAAGCCGCAGAATTGCCCTCAAGGGCGGTGGCACCGCCGAACAATATCAGCCTGGGGCCAATGTACCCAGGACTGCCCTCCTCGCCAACAGCGGCGACCGCAGTCAACGTATGGCCACACCTCGGGCCTGGCCCGTCCTCCTTCTTCTCTAAAATAGCATTGACCACCGTGTAGGTCGGGGCATGCCGCGGCCCGGCCACCGGAGTCTGCTGCTGCTGCGACTGCGGCGACGCCGGCGACTGAGGCTGTTGCGTCGCCGGTGACGCCGGCGACTGAGGCTGTTCTCCTAGCTGCTCTCCCTCCACTGCTGCTGCCGCCGTGCTCTGGTTCTGCACAGCCGGATCGTGATCGGCCTCCTGCGCCATCGAGGAGTCCACATCCATTTCTCTAAACCTTGATTGGTGCCCTAGCTTCAAGATCGGAACGAATTCGCATTCCTAATCAACATTTCGATTCCCAATCTCACCTGGCACACGAATCCGGATACTCGTAATCGGAAACCCTAGCTCATATCCTCCTCGCTTTTTCCTTCAAAATCCAAATCCGTCAAATTCAAATTCAAAGTAAAAGGTCCGCCGAGAAAAAATATCTAGGTTTTCTCTTTTGGTCTCCGGAGAAATGAAGAAGAAGAAAGAAGAAGAAGAATAAGCTGGTTTTTTGGAGGAATAGAAAACGGGAACGGGGACAATCTCAAAGCCCCCAACAAACGCAAACACACATCAAACTTTCTCTCTCCACCAATCGCTGCCTTTCTCTCTCTAAAATTAAAATAAATATTTATCTCTGTCCATGTTCAAGTTTCTCTCTCTAGATTGTTTCTCCCTTTCATTTCATTTCATTTCATTTCTCTGAGCGCAGGCTTATTACGGTAATGTCTTTTATTCCGTGCTCTCTATTTTCTCTCTCCGGGTATTTTAATAGTTTTTAATTTACTTTATTGAAGTGCGGCGGCTATGTGGATATTTAGTGGGTAGTTATTACCGTAATTAACCGGTTAGCAGTGTGTACGGCGCCGCATGATAGGGGTGGCGACGGCGGATGATGATGACTGGGCTACCGGATTAACCGGGAATGGGTTCAACTATTAACGGTGATCACCGGTTCCTATTTCTGAGGAGTTTTGCCTTTTTCTCATCATTTGGGGGGCATATAGATAGCTACGCGTATGGAGGCGGTGGTCCTCACGCCCTCTCAGCTCAATCTGGTCTACTCAGTATTTAAGAGGTCAAATATATGTGATTTTGAAAATTCTATCCAAAGAAAAAAAAACACAAACAGAAGAGTGAGACTAAGAAAACCAAGTCTTAAATTCTTTCATGTCATGAACTCACTATTGGTACGTCTGACCTAGTTGCTCTGCCGCTAGGGTTACTTTCTAGATTCTAGAAGGCAAATTGTTCCACAATGGATCTAGATGTACTCGGCTGGAATTGTCGAGGAATATATAATGATGCTACGCTTAGGGCTCTGAAGGATTTGATTATAGAGAACTGTCCTCATATTGTATTTCTTTGCAAGACTAAGACTAGCAGGAAGGAGGATTTTGACAAACTGCATCGTGCCCTAGGGTTTGCACATGCAGAGGCGGTCCTTAGCGAGGGTCAAGCGGGAGGCTTGGGATTTTTCTGGAGTGATGATGTCAATTTGCAGATGAGAACAACATCGGCCCATCATATAGATGCGGAGGTGGTTGGCGGCTCTAGATTGCCATCATGGAGGTTGACGGGTTTTTATGGTTATGCAAGGTCTAGAGAAAGGGATAGATCCTGGCAATTGCTCCGAGACCTCTCGGATCTTGATTCGCTGCCCTGGATAATCATTGGAGACTTTAATGAGATATTGAATAATGGGGAGAAGATCGGTGGTCCGCTTAGGGCGGAAAGATAGATGAGAGGGTTTCGGGAGGCCTTAGGGTATGGGGAGCTTTTGGACCTGGGGTTTCATGGGGCTATGGCTACTTGGTGGAATTCGGAAACTCAGATGAGGTTGGACCGAGCTGTCTGTACGCCAAGTTGGTTTGATTTGTTCGGTCATTCAAAGCTTTTTCATCTGCAGCCGTCTGACTCCGATCATGTGCCTATTCTCTTAAGGGCCAGTACGACTCATGTGGCTTCTAGACCAAAGTTTCATCGTTATAAGTTTAAAGCTTATTGGGTACAGCATACTTAGTGTGTGGGGGTGGTGACTGAGGCTTGGAGAACTGACATTGCCGGCACACTAATGTTCTGCGTTACTAAAAAGATCGCACGCACTCGTATTCAATTGGATAGTGGCAAAAGCGTGTTTTTTGGGGTCGACAGCTCCAGATGCTTGGTATACGATCAAGGTTGGAGGAACTTCTTGTGGTGCCTATTTCTAAGGCAGTCCAGCAAGAAAAGAAGGAGTTGATGGACAGACTTCAAACTTTGTTGTATAAAGAAGAGTCCTTCTGGAGGCAGCGATCTAAGGTTATGAGGCTTTAGGAAGGGGATCAAAACACTGGGTTTTTTCATCGGAAAGCTCAGAATAGAAAAAGAAAAAATACATTGCAGGGTCTTTTTGATGAAGATGGGCAGTGGACAGAGGATGATGCAGGTGTTGAGAGAATAGTTACGTCCTATTTTTCTACTATGCACCAGGCCTCTGAAGTAGATTTTGAGGCTACGAACAAGAAGTTGGAGGCTATCCAACCTAGTGTTAGCCAGGAGATGAACATCCAACTTTGTGCACCCTAAACGTCAGAGGAAGTGCGACAGGCATTGTTCCAAATGTATCCAACCAAGTCTCCGGGTCCAATTGGAATGCCTCCATTATTTTTCCAACAATATTGGGACATTATTGGGGCTGATGTTTCTGAAGCAGTCATTAGTTTTTTACAGACAGGACAACTTCTTCGGCAAATTAATTTTACCCATATATGCCTTATTCCAAAGGTTAGTTCCCCGGAGCACATGTCTGATTTGAGACCTATTGCATTGTGTAATGTAATCTAT